>VMOF01000002.1:49747508-49962508 GCA_011764245.1 Trialeurodes vaporariorum
ATCGATACTTTCGAACAGCTTCAAAAGGCAAAGAAAAATGGTTACAAAATAGCACAAACCACCATCTGAGTTCGCGAAAACGCGCGCGTAGGCTCGTCGGTATACATGATGGGATTGTTTGTGAAAATTACCGAGACTGCACGATTTTTTTCCTTCTCTTTTAAATAGTGAAAGCACTTTGGTCAATAGGTCATCTATTGTAGTGGTTAGGGCAGCTTTTGGTGTGTGTGTGGGGGGTGAGGGGATGTGTGTAAAAGCAACACATTCTACTGGCTGATGGGAAAAATGTGGAAGCAAATACATTCGACATCTACACCCCTTCGGATCGATCATTCACTTTATCGTTAAACGAGTAGTTAGAACTGTGTAGACAGTCCTAACGACTGGAGGGAGTGGAGGGACGGTCAAGAATAATAATTGTAAGAGATGGCTGTTGATGGTGACCATTGTTAAATTGCCTGTTGATTAACGGCTACCGGGAAACTCAGCGACGGTTACCATGACAACGACCATAAATCTTCGACCAATAGCGTCACTCATGGACAATCTTGATGATTGGTTTGATGGAAAAGTGAATGATCATAGCCGTATGCAGCCAAGAATTGGTCTTTCTCTCTCTTTCCTCATTGAAACGCATGTTCTACGGAAAAGGATGCAGAGAGGGGCTGTCACTTGACTTCAGCCCCCGTTTTGGCCCTTTTTTTTTTAACAAATGCATTCTAAAGGGCAACGAGAGAGACAGGCACTTTGAAGTGGCGGCAAGCCCGTGACTACACCCCCCCCCCCCCCTCAGGTCCCTCCATTCGATTGGATAAGTTATCAGTGGTGGTGTACAACAGAGACAAATAGAGACGGAGCACTAACGGCTGCAGCAGAGGCACGCTAAATTCTCGCGGATTCAACAAAACAACAGTCGATGTCGCAGGGTGTTGGTTGAATGTTGAGCACCCTCCTCTACACTTCCCAGCGTACCCCCATGTGTCCACCGAATGTTACCGTTCAACACCAAGCTACATCAAAAGGTGTTGACTATTGTTTCACGTGTTACTTTGTTGAATCCCCGAAAATTCGGTGTGCCTCAAATCTTCTCTAAGTATTTTAGCGTAGTGCTCCGTCTCTATTTGTCTCTGGTGTGCAGGGCTTCCCACTAACAAAAACAAAAATCGTCGGGTGCCTGGGCCTTCTTCTGGATTCCCTGCGGTAGTTAAAGGGCTCTAAGAACTTCCCCCCTGCTCTTCCGGGGCATCGCCAATGTTATTTTGATCAGGTAAATAGCCTTACGAGCAGACCTGTTCATCTCGAAGGCTTCCTACCACCAAAATGGCAAAAGGCTCTCAAAACTTCCTTCTGCTATTCTGTGGCATTGCCTATGTTGTTTTGAACGGGAAATATAAACTTACGAGCAGACCTGTTCATCTCGGAGGCTTCCTACCACCAACATGGCAAAAGGCTCTCAAAACTTCCCTCTGCTATTCTGTGGCATTGCCTATGTTGTTTTGAACGGGAAAATATAGACTTACGAGCAGACCTGCTCATCTCGGAAGCTTCCTAGCGCCAACATGGCAAAAGGCACTCAAAACTTCCCCTCTGCTCTCCCGGGACATTGCCTATATTATTTTAAAAGGAAAAACAGTCTTACGAGCAGACCAGTTCGCCTCGGAGGCCTCCTAATAACGCCAACATGGCGGTTCTACGACACTTGACCGCGAACATTTGACCGCGCGACAGATGATCGCCAAAAAAAAAAAAAAAAATATTGTTTTAATAAGAATAAATAAAGGATGATAGGAGAAAACACAGAAATCGGATGGCAATGTTGAGTGAGTCGTCAATAACCCCTTTTTAATTTTTTTTGTCACGGTCAGGTAGTCTGATGAATAGGCGACTTCCGCCGCCACTTACTCCTTCGAAATGAAGGGCATTTTAAGGAAAAGAGAAAGTGGGTGGAATTTCACACCCCTCTTTGAAAGTAGGTAGCAGGCAAGATATCCTCACAAGGTCATCCTTCACCCTCTCTCATTCAGTCTTCATCTGGCCGTCTTGATGTCCGTCTTGTGTCCTTTTCCAGCGTTTTTTGAAACTCGGTCTTTTTTCAAGTTTTATAACCTTCAAAAATTTTACGAATTTTACGAATTTTTTAACACATCAGGCACAAATTCATTCAACATTTTTTAACACGCCCACAGACATTATTTTGAATTTTTAAAAGTCAGAACCAATGTATGTGGCCAGTCCTAAGTCTGGTAAAGTATGAAGGAGAATTTTTGATTTGAAATTGACGACTCACTCAACATTGCCATCCGATTTCTGTATTTTTTTCGTATCATCCTTTATTTATTCTTCTTCTTATTTTTATTATTTTTATTATTATTATTATTATTATTATGGTTATTTGTTGTTTATCACCGCTTTTGGCGGGTAATGGGGTGTTAGTCCCTCGGCGGGACTAAACAATAGTCCTGAGCCTTGGGCTTTTTCCGGTTGGATGAATTTTCCGGTATCTGTACAAAAATGCAAAAAATGCAGGCGATCAACTGTCGCGCGATCATATGTGCACTCGGTCATTTGTCGCCGCGGTCAAATGTGCGCGGTCAACTGTCGCGCGATCACATGTCCGCAGTCAACTGTCGCAAGACCCAACATGGCAGAGGGCTCTCAAAACTTTTCCTTTGCTCTTCCGGGGCATCACCTAAGTTATTTTGAACAGGGAAATAGACTTACAAGCAGACCTGTTTGTCTCAAAGGTTTCCTACCGCCAACATGGCAAAGGGCCCTCAAAACATCCTCTACACTCGTCAGGGTCATTCTCGATGAAGTTGTAGGTAAATGTGAAAACAGACTTTTGAGCAGACCCGTTCATCTCGAGGGTAAATGGCAATAAGCTGAAATTAGATTGGACTCCCCTGACGTCATCTACTCATTTGACCACCATTTTATGGTATATTTAATACATTTATTGAGATTTTGAGTGGATTTTAGAACTTTCTGGTGTTCTCAAAGTAATTATCGCGTGATTTTCTTCACAAAAATTGACCCTCCATAACGCTTCAACAAAAGTTAACACAACTTTGCAACTGATCCATTTGTATTTATATATAAGGTCGCCCAATAAAACTTTTTCCAAGGCTCGTCCGCTCGTCATACCGACCGCGACTCAGCATAAAATCGCAAAAATTGACCGGATAGAGGCGGAATGGAAGGACAGAGGTTAAACCAAACAAACAAACTCATCTCATACGCACACATAGACACAATTACACACGTATACGCATACGCATATGCTCGCTGAGACGAACGCGGGAAACGAACATAATATGAACAGGTAAGCAGCGCTTCAGACGACAATTAGCATTAGAAATAGGATTGGGTTGTTTAGTACGGTCATCAGCAGAAACGCGCAGAGAAACTGCTTTAATCTAGTTTGTCTCAACTGCGGATGTCGGAAAGGGGGGAAAACAAATCGAAAAGCGAATCTTCGGCACGCTTCGAGATGAGAGAGGAACATTTCAAAACGCACATTTTTTTGTATAGCTGTAACTACGCGCTCCCGATACCCGATAGGTCCTAGGCCTGGCTCAAGTGTGTTAATCCCGTATCATTCTATCATTCCATTGACAGCGCAACGGTATAACGGTATTCGTAAAAGCCGTGATGTGTTACGGCGTCAGCGATGCCGATGTTTTCTGCTATTATGCTTTAAGTCGAGATATTACTGAAAATTAAAATGGAGCTGTTGCAAACTTTTGCTAATTGCTAAACAGGCTTATTAATAGAGATAATCATGGGGTAAAACCCTGCAAAAATACCGATTAGCGCACTAAAAAATCACGAAATCCACTCCCAAACTTGTATAATATTCTCAAACGCGAAACTGTAATGGCAGCCGTTACCGCGGATAACATTGGGTTTCCCTATTTTCAATCAGCTCCATCTACACGAGGTGTTCTCGCAACACCACACAAGAAAAAGAAGAAGCATACAATTGCCATAAGATTTTGGCGGCAACGACCGCCATTACGGCCTCGCGTTTGAAAGCATAGTAAGAATTTGGGAGTGGATTTCGTGATTTTTTAGTGAGCTAATCGTTATTTTTACAGGGTTTTACCCCATTATCAACTATTAATAAGTCTGTGGCCACAAACATTCGTTGTGGTCTCATTGAAAAGGTCTATTTAATATCTTTTTAACTATGTGTAACAACCTTGAGAAAAATTTTAAAATTTGGCTGAAATTTTTTTTTAAAATTTTAGAATTTGAATATCTCAAAATCGGCCATTTTTAAAATTATAAAAAAATCAGGAAACACGGAGAATACCCTGAAAAAGACACCATGAAAATTTCAGATTGGGACGCCGATGGGATCGTGAGTTGTAAATTTTTTTGTGAGCTTGCCTCCACGGATTTGACGAATCGAGCGGCCAGCGCAGCGGCTCGGTGCGGCACCCGAGGTTGCCACGTCGGAGTCAGCCGCACGGCTGACTTGAACGACGAGGCGACACACCCGCACAGCGTGGCAACCTCCGGTACCGCACCGAGCCGCTGGCCGCTCGATTCGTCAAATCCGTGGAGGCAAGCTCACAAAAAAATTTACAACTCACGATCCCATCGGCGTCCCAAGCTGAAATTTTCATGGTTTCTTTTTCAGGGTATTCTCCGTGTTTCCTGATTTTTTTATAATTTTAAACATGGCCGATTATGAGATATTCAAATTCTAAAATTTTAAAAAAAAATTTCAGCCAAATTTTAAAATTTTTCTCAAGGTTGTTACACATAGTTAAAAAGATATTAAATAACCTTTTCAATGAGACCACAACGAATGTTCTAGGATGAGCGGTTCTCGAGATACGCTCTCTTGAAGATAACGGTCTCAGCAAAAAATTGACAAATTTTGGCAACTTTGAAAATTTGTGTAAAATAGACAAATGATCAGAAAAATTTAAAAAAATCCGTTTTAGACTCGTCTAGGTGGATAGAATGAGTGTACCAAATTTCATGCAATTCTGAGGGGGTCGGGTCAAAAATCATCATTTTTTGGTCTGATTTGGCTTGGACTGACCCTAGCAAAAGTTTGCAACAGCTCAATTTTCGATGGAAATTACGGTTTTTTGATGATTCAGAGGTGAATAAGGTGGCTGTAACAGACCTGTTTAGCGATGACTTCACGATCAAAATTGGATCCAAGCAAATGCTATAGGTACCTATCTCGATTCTCGCTCACGTGGATTCATAAAAATTAGAAATCAGATCCCAAGTTTCGAACGTAAATTCGTGCTAGTATCCCTATATCGATACTAGAGGTTCAAAGGGCAAGAAACATGATTGTCAAATAGCAAGAGCCGCCGCGGGCAGAACTGGGCAAGGGCACTGGCGTCAAAAAAATTCCGAGGACCTGGGGCAAAGTTTAAGTTTTTTTTCATAAATGTATGCCCACGATTTGGGGGCCAGAGTCACAGCTCCGTGGATCTAGAGTCTCTATAGACTGTTTTAGTAGAGCGATATATCGTATCGATTGCCGTCCGAGGGCCTCTGGTTCCAAACAAACTCTGGTTCAATGTAATTTCCCCATAAGCGAACTTTTGAACGGAAATTTAGGGTATTAAATTAAAATCAAAATCAAACAGTTAATGCAGCCTTTTTGCGATTATGAATTCTACGTCCTCGAAAGTGCCTGGTTCCTTGACTTAAATTGCCGAAATCAATAAGATATTACAGATTAAATGTTGCATTTGTAGGTTAGAATCGCCCGAAATCCCGCCGATTCCACAACAACAACAATAACATTTGGGTGATTCCAACCTCCAAACGCATCGTTTAATCTGTAATATCTTGATGATTTTGGCAGTTTCACGGGTGGAACCAGGCAAAATTAAGCATTTTCGAGGACGTAGAATTCATAATCGCAAAAAGGTCGCATTAATCGTTTGATTTTGATAGTCTAAATTTCCGTTCAAAAATCCGCTTATTGGGAAAATGCATTGAATCAGAGTTAGTTTGGAACCAGAGGCCCTCGGACAGCAATCGATACGATATATCGCTCTACTAAATCAGTCTATATACTATGAGAGTTGCACCAAGTCTCTCAAAATGAAGAAGAAGAAGCAGATCGATGGAGCCCCCAAGATGCAAATTGCAAATGGCCTTGCCTCTGCGCTGTTGCCGCTATTTTGCTATCTCTTACAGGTTAGGTTCTGATTCTCGACAATAGCGGTCGTTATTGAAAGAATCTCCAGAATAACATTCAAGCAGAGGAAAAATTGACAAAATTTACCGCGGTCACTGTTACTTCAAAAGGTGTAATGAAACCGAGTTCGCAAAAAGTAAACAAACCCTCAGCCATTTGCATTTGCCTCTTGGAGCTTTCTTGACAGCCTAAATCTGAGAGCCAATCAGAAATGGATTCAGCAATGGCACAACTCTCATAAGTAGTATATGGGGACTCTATGTGGATCGAGGGCCGGGGCAATCGATTGATTTAGTAGAGCAATATATTATGAATCGATTGCCGTCCGGCGTCAGATGACCTCTGCACTCTGCAGGCTGATTATGAACGATCGTATCGTAATGCCATCGAGTCGATGATCGAGTACGTGCTATTCTTATGGGTGGTGTCATTCCGATAGGCTCCATTACGATGGAAAGGTTTCCATCTCTGTGGAAATTCGCCAATAGCTTATAGAAGTTATCGTGGATTCCGCAGAGACGGGAGGGTTTCTATCGCAATGACACCACCTACCACCTGACCACCCATAACAATAGCACGTACTCGATCACCAACTCGATGGCATTACGATACGATCGTTCATAATCAGCCTGCTGGTCCCAAACAAACTATGATTTAATGTATTTTCCTCATGAACGCATTTGAGAACGGAAAAGGTTTTTAAATCAAACAATTAATGCTACCTTTTTCCGACTAAGAATTCTCCGTCCTCAACATTTTTTAACTATTCCTGGTTCCACGACTAAAACTGCCGAAATCAACAAGATGTTGCTGATTAAACGATGCATTTGGAGGTTGCGGGATCACCCGAATCCTCGCTATAGATTCCCGCCCACTCCCCAACAACAACGGTGTTGCATTTGAGTGATTCCAACCGCAAAATGCATCGTTTTATCTGTAGTATCTTGTCGATTTCGGCAATTTTAGTCTTGGAACCAGGCATAACTAAGCATTTTCGAGGACGTAGAACCCATAATCGCAAAAGAGTCGCATGAATAGTTTGATTTAAATACCTAAAATTCCGTTTAAAAATGCGCTTATCGGAAAAATACATCGACTCAGAGCAGAGTTGGGCAAATAGGAGTGTAATCGATTACACGAATACCTACTTGGTAATCTATAATCGTCGAACCTTTGGATGGTAATTATAGTTATAGTTTTCACACATTTTAAAACGAACTTTAGGGTCATTTTGATTAGATATAATTCTGCAACTACTTCGATCGGTGGCTTGAAAAAAACCACCCTTGATTACCGTAAAATCGCCCACGGAAAAAACGACGATTACGATTACTCGATAATCAGGTAACCGATTATCAACTCCATTTGCCTCTAAATCAGAGTTTGTTTGGAACCAGAGGTCCTCAGACGGCGATCGAATCGATACATCGATTTTCTCAAACAGTCTATAATCTATAACTTTGCCCCTTCTCTACCTCGATATCCCTGACACTGACACTGAAATCCCTACATACTATGAGAGTTGCGCCAAGTCTCTCAAAATGAAGAAGAAGAAGCGGATCAATAGAGCCCCCAAGAGGCAAATTGCAAATGGTGGATGACCATTTGGCTCTGCGATGTTGCCGTTATTTCGCTATTTCTTATAGGTTAAATTCAGATTCTCGACCATAACGGTCGTTATTGAAAGAGATAATTTTCTCCAGAATAACATTCAAGCAGAGGAAAAATTATCAATAATGGGGCTCTTGCAAACTTTTGCCATAAGCAAATAAACTGTCCATTCTGATATAATGACCAGCGAAAATCACGAAAATCACACCAAAAAAGTCTAAAATTCAGTAATAAACTCACATAACTGCTATAACGGCAAGGTCGTAATGGCGCTTCAACGCAGGTATCATGGGAGGTTCCTGTCTAATCTGTCACTTTCTCTACGGAAACACAGAGATATGTCTCATTTTAGATAGGAATCTCCCATGATACCTGCTTCTTTTCGCCATTATGCCCGATTCAGAGAGTGAATTTCGTGATTTTTCAGTGTGCTCATCGTCATTTTTACACGTTTTTATGCAAGACTTAACTCTTCAATCCCCCGTAGCAAAAGTTTGCAAGAGCCCCATTACTGCGGTCACTGTTACTTCAAATGTGTACTGAAAGCTAGTCATGCGAAAATTAAACAAAACCCTCCGCCATTTGTATTTGCCTCTTGGGGCTTTCGTGACAGCCTAAATCTGAGAGCCAATCAGAGATGGATTCAACATTGGAGCAACTCTGATAGTAATCATAGTATATAGGGACTCTGACACTGACAATGGCACTAGTTATTGGTTACCTGTCGTCGGGCGAGTGATGAAGGGGGCGTGAAGTGACAGACCCGACGATGACGCTCCTGAATCTGGATTTAGATGAAATGCATTTGTGACGCCAGTTTGCGGACCATCACGATTATAAGGATTGGCGTCGAATTTATATAAATAAATAATAAAAAAATAAAAAATAAAAAAAAAAAATTAAAATTAAAAATACTCTCTTCCGGGTGACGGCCAAAGCTTGGTGACGAACGACAACGGTAAACGATGACACAAGTGCACCAAGCACCACACACCGGTGCACGGCGGACAAAAAAAAGAGAGCGGTAAATCGATGACGGAGGATCAAAACAGAACAAAATAAAAAAAAAAAAAAAAACGGTTTCCACGAGGAACAGCGAGAACCGGAACGCCCAGTTATCACCACACGCGACCCGCTCGCGGTGTCGGCGACCGAAGCGTTCCGATCCAAATTCCGATTCCAATTCCTGATTCCCGATACGATCCGCAAAGTGAGTGAGTGAGTGAGTGAGTGAGTGAGTGAGTGAGTGAGTGAGTGAGTGAGTGAGTGAGTGAGTGAGTGAGTGAGTGAGTGAGTGAGTGAGTGAGTGAGAGAGAGAGAGAGAGAGAGAGAGAGAGAGAGAGAGAGAGAGAGAGAGAGAGAGAGAGAGAGAGAGAGAGAGAGAGAGAGAGAGAGAGAGAGAGAGAGAGAGAGAGAGAGAGAGAGAGAGAGAGAGAGAGAGAGAGAGAGAGAGAGAGAGAGAGAGAGAGAGAGAGAGAGAGAGAGAGAGAGAGAGAGCAAGGACGACGCGGCAGAGACACGAAATGACAAAACCGACCGCGACTCGATTTTTGCTAAAACTAATCTACAGCTTTCATACGCATGAAATTCTTTCACATGATATTGGTTTTGATAAAACAGCGGTTAACTACTGGATTTAACTGGATCCCTCGATTCCTCTCGGCTGCAAAATCGCAAATGACACCGCGGCTGATACCGCAAGTCGCAAATGCTCTCTATGCTCTCCCTTACGTGGGTACAGTGTGATCGAAAAGTCAATGCGTCACGATCGAACTTTTGAACGATTTTAAAATGCATAAGCGCTTCGCACACGCTCAAACGGATTTGATGAAACTGAATGATTGCCAACCTGACACTTCCAAAATTCAAACCTAAATAGTGGCGAGGCGTGCAATCTGGCAACGTTTCTTTTCCCCCCTTTAAACACATTAGAAAGATCGAAACATTTGGTCATCGCCGATGACCGAAGCATTCGACTCTTTCAGTAAGTTTAAACAGAGAAAGTATATCGTTGTCAAATTTCACGCCTCGCTACTGAACTTAAACTTGACCAAAACATTTTAAAAATGGGTGTATGAGGCAGTTGCCAGGGTCTGAAATGTTGTGTTTTTTATAAAGAAATTGATAGTACTTGATGAGTTGAGAACAAAGGTGCCTTTGGTTTTTACATGAGTATCCAGGTTTTGGAGATACTCACGTATAAAGTTGTAGAAAAATAGTGTGCGTACTGACCAGTGATTGTAACTCAGGTCTAAGCCTTAGGAGCCATTTTGGCCAGCCTTGTCATTTTTTAGGAGCCATCGAGTATTTTTTAGGGGCCTTTTTTTTTTTTTTTTTTTTGACACAGCGCGCATAAGAAACTAGAAATATTTTTTGCGCGCGATCAACATTTCAGCAAAAAACCAAACGTGCATGAGCGTGGACTTCAATCGACGGGAGGAAAAAACCATTTTTCGGCAAAAATTTTCATAGGCGCCAATCTTGACCGTCAACTCAATTTCTTAGGCGCCATCAACTAATTCTTAGGCGCGAATGGCGCAATGGCGCAGATGAGTTATACAATCACTGGTACTGACGTCAATTACAATTTTAGATTTAAGGTTAAAAAAAGTGAGGCAAACAAACCAAATTCAGATTGGACATGCTGTCACACTTTGCGATAAGACTTGAAATATGTATGCCCCCCTCTATCGCTATAGATCGTTGGGATCACTATACTCTGGTGTCTAAATTACTCTGTGAATCTCCATTGTCAGCAAAGAGAAACTGCCAAAATTGAGATGGGAATCTCCCAATTTAAGTGCCATACGCCACCGTCACACTAGCGCATTTATCCCTTTAATGACCAGGTCAGTTCAAGAGAACACCTTTCCTCCGTTTATACAGGGAAGGTAGTTAACTTTTCGTACTCGGTGGAGTTGGAATTGCCTATCCTACGAATTGTGGGCGCCCGACGAGACCTTATCTTGTAGAGTTTTCATCTATATTTACGTTTAATTGGAATGAAGACTGACTCAAATTGAAATAGACTAGAGGAGAAAAAACGAGTTTACTCGGGCTTGACCTGTAAGTGGTTAAATGCATTTCATGAGTTTCGGAGTGAATTTCGTGAATTTTTAGCGTTACCATCGTTATTTTTCAGGTTTTTGTATCTGAATAGACCCTTAAAATTGCTAACATCAAAAGTGTGCAACAGTCCCATTGCGTCTCGCAGTCGATTCCTTCGTGCGTTGCTTTGATCTTTTTCTCTTTTCTTTCCCTTTCCCTCTTTTTTACAGCTCCATCTCTTTTTAGGTCCCTGAGACTCGTCTGCCCACCCGTCATTGTGGGCTGGATGGCTTACAGCAACGCCTCTCAAGCAGGGGGACCCCCCCCCCCCATAATAATATAACTGTTGAGCAAGGGTAGGGGTGCTTCAAGGCAGAATCCTGCAAATATCCCTCCCTTCTCTTCATTTGAAACAATAGGTATTAAAGATGTTAATGAAAGCTAGTCATTCACGCATAGTTAAAATATTAATGCGTCATGCGCATTCTCTTATTTTAAAAGTTGATTTCCTAAACTGGTTTAACTGCTGCGAAAAACCAATTGACACGACCATCCCAGGTTTTTCTTTGTTTTTGTTTTTTTGTTTTAATTTGTTTTAATTATTATTATTGAATGGGGTGGTAGACTGTAGAGTCTGAGGAAAGTATCTTAAGTATTTGCTATCGAATAAAATTTAAGAATTGAGTTTGCTCCACTTTTTGACATTTCAAGGCTCCCTGCTTGCAGAAAATCAGCACCCCCCCCCAACTGGAATTTAAGATGGGTTTTTGCCTTGCCATGCTTTGTAGGATTTATTTACTTTAAGTTTTCTTCTTTCATGCCAACTTCCATGTTTTGGAGCGATAACGATAAGTGAACGACAGAAAGTCCAGTGCTTTGACCAGAAAATTCTGGTGTTAATACCAGCATATGGTAATAGAACTAGAATTTCCAAAACATTTTCAAGAACTATGGTACAAACACTAGAATTCTGGTAATGGGTCTATTGCAAACTTTTGCTACAGCGCTATAGAATGTTCAATCTCAAGTAAAATTGCGTGAAAAGTCTATCGGTGGCATCAGAAAGTCATAAATGTAGTATGGAACTCACGAGAGACGTTTAATGAAATCCAAGATGGCGGTAAAATATCGAGCAACCTGTATGCATGCACCACGAACATCCAAGGATAGCCAACCTCACAATATCGATCAAACCCAATCACAACGTAAATAAACACATAACCTCTGAAGCTGTGAGGTTGTCAAGGTTGGCAATCCGGATGTTAAAGGTGCATGCATAGACTGTTTTAGTAGAGCGATATATCGTATCGATTGCCGTCTGAGGGCCTCTGGTTCCAAACAAACTCTGGTTCAATGTGATTTCCCCATAAGCGAACTTTTGAACGGAAATTTAGGGTATTAAATCAAACAATTAATGCGATCTTTTTGCGATTATGAATTCTGCGTCCTTGAAAATGCTTAATTATGCCTGGTTCCTTGACTAAAACTGCCGAAATCAATAAGATATTACAGATTAAACGATGCGTTTGGAGGTTGGAATCACCCAAATGTTATTGTTATTGTTGTGGAATTGGCGGGATTTCGGGCGATTCTAACCTACAAATGCAACGTTTAATCTGTAGTAACTTATTGATTTCGGCAGTTTTAATCAAGGAACCAGGCATAATTAAGCATTTTTGAGGACGAAGAATTCATAATCGCAAAAAGGTCGCATTAATTGTTAGATTTAATGCCCTAAATTTCCGTTCAAAAGTTCGCTTATGGGGAAATTACATTGAACCAGAGTTTGTTTGGAACCAGAGGCCCTCGGACGGCAATCGATACGATATATCGCTCTACTAAAACAGTCTATACAAGTTGCTCCATATTTTACCGCCATCTTGGATTTCATCAAACGTCTCTTGTGAGTTTATTATCACATTCAAATCTGGAAATAATTTTTTTTTTTTTTTTCAGCGTGCGTTCTCGATCCAAAAATGTTTAAAAATGTCACGTGTGCGGTTGTTGTTGTTTCTGTGGGTCCTCCTCCCCCCCCCCCCCCCCCCGGTCCAAAAATAACATCGATGTCTCAAACAAAGAGTAAGGAGGAAACTGTTTCTAATCGGGCATGATAAATCGGAGACACGTCGCGGGATCTTCGGTACTAGTTCCTTTCATCCCGCGCGACATAAATTGGTGAATTAATAAGAGTACTTAAATTAAGTCTCGCTAAAGAGGCTTCTTACATAAGATATCAACGGAATGCAAAAATTTCCCATGACATCCTCATTACTTGTTTAGTCGCATTTACTCACTGCTTTCTGACAGTCGCTAGCGGATCCAGGAATACGTCTTTCTCTCTCTTTGTCCATTTGAACATGTGAGTCAGAAAAGGACAGATTAGGGGCAGTCACGTGACTTTCGCCCCCTCTTCTATCCTTTTCTAACACATGCATTCAAAAGGGCAGAGGGAGAGACAGACAATCCTTTATATCCGCCAGTGCTGACCGTTGGCCTTCAAAATAACTCACTCGAACTTTCCAGTCTTTTTTCTCTCATTATTCCTTTGACTTTTCATGATCGTCATCAAATTTAGAGGTGGTTTCAGAAGTGTAGGCGCACCCAGACCGATAATCTTTGGACTTTTTCAACATTATTTCTCTTGTTTCAAAACGAAAATGAATGGGTCTGTTGCAAACTTTTGCTACAACGCTTAAGAGAGTTTCATCTAAAGTAAAATCGCCTGAAAAGTCCATTGGTGGCATCAGATAGTCATAAAATGCAATAACAAACTCACAAGAGGCGTTTAATGAAATCCAATATGACGGAGAAATATCGAGCAATTTGTATGCATGCATTAACAATATCGATCACGACCAATCACAACGTAAACAAACACATAACCTCTACGTCCAGTGAGGTTGTCAAAGTTGGCCATCCTTAAATGTTCGTGGAGCATGCATACAAATTGCTCGATATTTCTCCGCCATCTCGGATTTCATTAAACGCCTCTTGTGAGTTTATTATTGCATTTTATGACTTTCTGATGCCACCAATTGACTTTTCATAAGATTTAACACTCTTAATCGTTGTAGCAAAAGTTTGCAACAGACCCATTCGAGCGCTGACTTTTCACTGAGGAACACTTTAAAATTAAAAGTTCGAAGTCGAAGACAAGTTTTGTTTAGTTTTGAAGAAATGAAAATTGAAAAGTCGCCAAAAATTATGGTCTAAATATGGCCTACACTTCTGAAACGAGCTCTATTAGATATATATTCGGTTCATTTAAAGGATCTTAAGCTCTAAATGCCAAATCATGGCCAATGTTTGCATTTTGAACCTAACAAATTGCATTCATCGAGCTATGACTAAAGAGCGTTTTTTGGGACGTGCTTTTGGAACACCAAAAAGGCAGCCATGATGGAAATCTCTTATGGGCATTTTCACATAGGGTCGGTTTTGTTAGCTTCTTATTTTTAACCTTAAAAGTTTAAAAAAAAAAAGTTGTGACGGATCTATTTGAAATTGGTTTGAAAAGAGGGTGAAAGTGTTTTAGAGTGTCTATCTGGACACAGAAATCGAAAGAACTGTTCCTTTCAGAAGGATCTACACGATAAAGAAACTGACACATACAGAATCAAGCAAACTTTTCTCGCCTCTGGATAGTTGTATTAGAATTTTGTGTCCAGATAGCCACTTTAAAACTTTTGCACTTTCATTTAAAACCAGTGGAAATGTTGCAAACTTTTGCTACAGGCTTATTTATAGTTAATAAAGGGGTGTTCCTTAGATGAATTTAAAAAAAAAAAAAAAAAAAAAAAAAAAAAAAAAAAAAAAAAAGTGTCCGAGGGTAATGAGGAGTCATTTTTGACTAGTTTTGTCAAATTATGGCCCTTTGAGTATAAATGTCATCCCTTTCGTCGTATCTGTAACCGATTCTAAATTGACTTTTGCTCAGATAACATTCATAGTCAGCCGATTCTCGGAATTTCTCCATCCAAAATGATGGTCCAGTCGGACAAAGCCCCAGTGAGCGCATCGGCTCTAGAACTTAAAGAGTCGGAGCGAATTCGTGCTGCGTTACAAAGTAGTGCGTTTCTACCTGACTCGCCAAGTTTCTTCTTATCCTGAACAGAGTATAAATCCCATTGGGGTCATTCCAGCTTAACTGTCCCACCCGCAACATTCATTGTTTTGATTCTCTAACATCAAGTTTTTGTTTTTTTTTTGTTTTAGAGATTGGACGAGAAAGACGTCACTCAATTATCACCCTTTGGATTGCTAAAAAATTGAGAATTTAAAAATACAGGACGAAAAGAAAAGTTTTAAAATGTTGCGGGTGAGACAGTCAAGCTGGAATGGCCCATTATTCATTTATAAAGTTCAGAGCTGCCGCTTAGCGTACGTTTAGTGACATTTTCCATTTCACTGATAATCCCACCGGTTGACCAAAATATTACACAGTTTTAGTTCAGTGTACGGAGTGTTATGCGCGAAAATACTTGCATCTGTAATATTTCCTCAATCGGTGGAGTCGTCGCTGGATTTAAAAAACGTTGTGGGAATTTTGATAGTTTAACGGTGATTCCACCTACTAAGAAAAGATTGCAGATGTATTTTCGAGCATTACTCATACACTGAACTAACCTATGTAATATTTTAGTTAATCGGTTGAATCCTCGGTGAGTTGAAAAATCTCATTAAATATACACAAAGCGACAGCTATCAGAACGTTTATTTTTACTATACTTCAAAAAACCAAAATTATAGTAATTTGAAAGGCTTCGCAACATACCTAGACTTATACTCTAAATTTGTGTCAAAGTGCAAGTGTAAGAACCAATAATTTAAAAGCGTATCAATTTTAGAATAATTTGTCCAAGTCCAAATGCATCACATTATTTATGTGTCACATAGTCACGTAGTCAAAAAGTGTGTCGAAGTGCAAAACAACCAACTATTTAAAAACGTACTAACTTTAGAATAATTTATCCAAATCCAAATGCATCACATTATTTATAGAAATCGAAAATAAAATACGCAGTAATGAGTTCTAGGAGTCACACGCAGTGACGAGGTCGCGTGCGAAGTCCCTACCACGACAGGCAGCACGAAAACACGGCACAACAGCTCAAAAATCGGCGCAAAACTCATATTTTTACACTAATTCTATTAAAAACTGCGTTCTATTTTTTTCTCCAAGTGCTCAACACTTGTCAAGAATGGAGCCACAAATGGATCGATACCGCGACGGTATCGCTTCGGTATCTCTCGATTTACGCGCCTTAAAGTGGATTCAAATTATCGGTGGATACGCGGAATTAACTTTTATTACGACCACTGACACTTCCATAACTGTATTTAAAGGATCACTGACGAGGCTTGCTAAAGAAAGTTTTCGTGCGAAGTCAACGGTTCGCCAACAATCACAACAATGCACTCATCGGTCGCAATCAGTTGTGAAAAAACTCGCGGAGCGTTCCAAACTATCTCACTCATTCTCCCGTGACCCCCATGTAAGTATGTACCCATATCTTTCTATAGTTTCGAAATTCGTATACAGAGCCTTCCTTAAAGAGATATTATTACCAAAATCACATTAAAATACCTCGAGAAATTAAAGTTTGCCTCCAAATTTCACGAAAGATGTCCCTATAAACGATTTTTGAGATTAGAGTGAGATAGCAGTACATGGGGGTTACGTGAGAGCAAGAGAGGCAGTTTGTGTTTGGAACGCTCATAGCCAGATGACGTCATCACCAAGTCATCACTAAAACCGTCTATGGTGCTGCTGCACACCTTTGATATAAACGATTTAATAGTTGATTCTGGTGTAAAAACCTTCAAAAATAACGATGGCAGCACTGAAAACTTCCACTTCCACTAGTAAACTCAATAAACGCTTTTACTTGCGCGAGCATAATGGTTGCGTAGGACAGTAATAATGGGAGATTCCCATCTCATAATACAGTCACTCGATCAAGAAGTGACCATAATAAGATAGGACACTTTCCTTTGACACCGGTGTCACCACGGAGCTGATTCTGCTCTTTTGGACGAGACGAGACGAGATAGCGGGAATCAACCAATCCTATTGGTTTAAACGGCGTTACGTGACAGATTTCGAGTCATTCAAGGGACGGAGAGTCACTCGGTCTGAAATGAACGGCTTGAACGACTTCAAAATCGTCACATGACGCCGTTCAATTAAACCAAAGAGAATGATCGATTCCCGCTATCTCGTCTCGTCTCTCGCCCAAAAGAACAGAATCAGCTCCCAGGTGTGACAGTACCATTAATCGGATGTGGATCACTACTCTGGTGTCTAAAATTATACTCTGTGAATCTTCCTTGTCAGTATAGAGAGAGTGATTAAATTAATACAGGAATCTCCCATGAATACTGCCCTACGCCACCATTACGCTCGCGCAAATAGGGGAGACGCGGGCAAAGTGGAAAGGGTGGGCAAAGTGGAAAACGGCTGAAAATACTATAAGCGCGTCATATGTGGCGCACTCTATGGGCGAATCGTGAACTTATATGATAGTGAATCTCGAATGACGTATCGGTACTTGAAAACAACAACAATATTATTATTTAAAACATAACCAAACTTTTCACCTGGTGTGGATAGTATAATGCGGTGCTGGTTAAACAAAATTTAAAGTTAATTATTACAAAAAGTCTCATTTAACAAAGATGTTTTCTTAATCTATAGTTATCAAAGATTAGTTGAGACTCAACAGATTTGCAAAGTTACTTATCATTATTAAGAAAATTAACGAAAATGTTCAATGAGCCCTTGCGGGCAAAGTGGAAAATGGGTTTCCACTTTGCCCTCCCTTCATGTCTGATAATACCCTTTTCGGTTTTTTGATCAAAGTGATGGTTTATTGAGTACTTCCGTTTACTCAACTTTGAATATAACTGTGTAGTTTTGTTTTGGAACGTCAATAAAGAAGTATTCAAGACCGCAAGTCTTACCGACTATTCAATCCAAAGTTATGGCCGCTTGAAATTTAGAGGTATAGTTGCGTTTCCCAGAGGGCACTCTTAAATTTCAATCGGCCGTAACTTTGGATTGAAAAGTCAGTTTGCTTTGCGGTTTGCGCCATTGTTTTTATCTATTTAAAATCCTTTTAGCTATGTATCACTCGATTTTGGATCTTTTTTCTGACGGCCCCCTTTAATTTTCATGTTCTTCTTTCAGAATTGGAAGTCAAGACATATTCCTTTCTATTTGAAAAAAACGCGATAAACGGGGATTCCCCCTAAATACTTACCGGGGGGGGGGGGGGCTGAAAGTATTTCCATTGCATTCTTTGTGGTCGATATACACTGTAGGTCTTTCACCGAGTTTTCGTATTTGCCTTAGTTGGGTCACAATAAAAGCTTGCCAGGTGGTTTGAGACACCCTCTTATTTAAGCCTATTTTTTATCTCTCATTATTTAAAATTAACTTTTTTTTTTGCTTGATACATTTGTTTTTTCCATGCACAAGTGAATGGAAGTGCAATCAGTGCATTTTCGGCTGTTTTTCCACTTTTTTATCGCCTTTCCACTTTGCCCACCCCCCAGTTTCCACTTTGCCCACTCGTGGGTGGGCAAAGTGGAAAATGACACTTTTTCTTTATATTGATTTTTAGGGTTTTTTAAGCTATATTGTGTCATTTTTCGGGTTGTTTTTTGGTAGTTTAATAATCAAATTTTTACTTTCTTAAATTTTCATCAATATTCATATAGTTCTGTGAGAGATACAAGCATTCTACGAAACCCTTTCCACTTTGCCCGCCTCTCCCCTAACAGCGTTTATTGATTGAGTTAAGGAGCGGATTTCGGAAGTTTTTAGTGCTGCCACAGTAACTTGTTGAGGTTTTCACATCAAGAATCTTCATAAAGAAGATTGTTTTTACATCAGAGTGCTGAAATCGAAAGCTTTCAACAGCCCTACTAGACTCAATATTGATTTACTAGGGGGCTTCGCCCCCTTGCCGCTCCGCGGCCCATTCCCCGGAGGCGCTTCGCGCCTACAATTCGGCGCTGCACTATGGTCCAGAAGTCCGATTTAGGAAGACATTAGTTTGCATTAAAATCGCCCAATATCTTGAAAACGGCTCATCTGACATCAAAAATGGTTAAAACAAAAAAGTTTAAACGGTTTATGTTCTATCTTTTTTGTAATTACCAGTTTTGGTGTCAGATGAGCCGTTTTCAAGATATTGGGCGATTTTAATGCAAACTAATGTCTTCCTAAACCGGACTTCTGGACCATAGTGCGCTGCCGGCGCCGCCTTTTACCACTATATAAAATTGAGAAAAGATTAGGGGAGATAGGTCAGTTACGCAAGAAAAAAGAGAAGTGACCAGTCCGAAGACTGCGGGATGGGGGGTAGATTCAAGGGTTCACCCCGCTTATCGGGCTGGGCGGAGCGGAGGAGTGGGGAGGCTCTGGCTCTCCCGTACTAGAGTTCCTATATGTAGAGAGTTAAGACAAGAGAAATCATGGGCGCCGCCATTGGATGCGATTTTGCACATTTGTTTACATTCTGAGGCCGTTGTTGTGTTTTGCTCCACAGCAAAGATTACAGTTCCGCTAAGTTTGAAACGATGTAATCTTTCCCTGCTTTTGTTGATCGACATGTATTAACGCTTTTTAATGATTCTTTTGAGATTTATGGACATTCTTGTGGTGCATTATGATTAAAATTAACAGATTCGTCGCAAATTAACTCTTTTATCTGTAAAAGACCGTTGGTAAACAAAACAAAAGTGCAAAATCGCATCCAATGGCGGCGTCCGTAGAGCCTAAAATTCATCGACCAATCAGAAGTTGACTACCCTCTTGGCTTAACTCTCTACATATAGGGACTCTATCCCGTACAACTCGGCTCATTTACCCGCCGTCGCCACGTCAGCAATTAGTCACGGCACTTCCGGGCGCACACACAAAAATGCCAGAAAATGAAAAAATCGAAGGTTTTGAGAGAAATGGGAAAAATCGAGTTTTCGGTCAGCTACTCGTTAGATTTTTATATTATGAAAAAAGGAAATAGATTTTTCCTGAAAACGTCAGTCCAAGGCCCAAATTTTGAATTGGACAGACGGTCCTCGCTGATTGCAGACTGTTTAGAATTTAGCATAGAAACCTAATACCTAAGTCCTAAACATTCACCGGTCAAGAGGACCGTCATGTCAGTCCCATACAAAGTTTCGGCCCAAGTCTCCAGATTAGACACGCGCAGGCGGTTAGCAGAGATTTCGTCCAATGCAAAAATGTCCACTTTTTTTTTAGTCCAACTTTCTATTTGGTCCAATGTAAGAATACGTCCAAAAAAGAAATACCCAAATATAAAAATGTCCAGAATTCGCTTTCGTCCGACAGGAAAATTGGCCAAAAATATTACGTCCAAAAATGAGAGGATGCGCGCTCTACGCAAAAAATGAGAAGATGTGCGCTCTACGCATGAGGGCGACACGCTCTTAGCATTCACAGAGTTTGTTGCTTATTGTATGAGAGTGATGGTGATAAAGATAAAACCGCCTTGGCATTCCTTTACCACGCTGCGACAAAATAATTTCAGTGACGGTCATTTTTCGATGCTATAAACTCTTGAATTCTTAGAAAGAAAAATCAATTTTTATTTGATATACATAGGATTTTGTGAAAGGGTACTTTGGACGCATGAAGTACGTGGACGAACGAAAGGAAACCGAAAAAAGTAAGTAAATGGAATACAATATTCAGAGTTTATAAAAAAAAAAAAAAAAAAGAATAACCGGAAATAAAATGATGAAAATTGGACACTTAATTTTGGCATTAGGAGGTTATTCAAACATTACATTGCTGCATAGGGGAAAGAATTCGGTCGTTGCCGTGGGAACTCGCCATAACTAACCTCTAAATGAAAATGGATACCTTTATTTCTTCATCACTGAGCAGGTATGCTCTATCTACAAACATAACATTCAATTTGACGATTGGATAGTTACATGGTCTCTTTTAATAGAAAAATTGAGATTGCTCATTTCTTCCATTAAGTAATAGGGTGTTACGTTGATTTGTTGATTTCCACGAATATTTCAAACTATTGGACGAAATTGAAAGATCGTCCATTCCTTCGATTTAAAATGGACTAAATAAAATGTGGCTAGGTTGTACGTTGGACAAAATAAATTAGCGATTTGGACGAAATTTTGGAAAATTTGGATTTAAATTGGTCTAATTAACATTGGATGATCTTTTTTGGACAAAACGTGTATTGGACGGGATCTCTTGGAACCGCACAGGCTATGTGTTCAATGGCGACTTGCGTTAGAACTTCAAAGCAAAACAAAAGGGCCCGGAATAACGGCAAACGTCGCACAGTGGAGCGAGTCAATGAGAGGCAGGACAAGGAATATATAGCAACTTTAAATGCTTGTATCTTTGTTAATACGCAACGTACAAGTTATAAAAGGGATTTAACGCCTGTAAAACACCACTTAAGAATATTGCTGCATCTTGTGCACTTAGGAGTGTGGTCAACGCAATAAGTAAACTGATTTGCCAAGTTTGCCAAATCCTGAAGTTCATCTTGTGCATACTCTGACCGGGGAAAATTTCGAGTTAACAATTATTTGCCAACACTTTCAAGAAACTATCGATACAAACCTAGAGCGATCAGAATAGACTCTTTTAGTCAAGCTGTTGCACACTTTCGAAGTGAGCAATGTAAGGGACTTACAATAATAACAACGGTAGCTCTAAAAACTCACAAAATCCACTGCTACACCTATCAAATGTTTTGAAATGAGCGAGCGGAGTGGCGGCATTGGGCACTGATTATGGGAGATTCCCATCTAATAATAAGAACTCTATCAAGAAGTGGCCAATAAGAGACGGCTTTCTTTGAAACCTGTGTCACCAGGTATCACAGTACCACTAATCGGATGTAGCTCACTACTCTGGTGTCTAATGGGGCTATTGCACACTTTTGCTAAAAGCGATTTAATAGTCGATTATGGCGTAAAAACCTCAAAAAATAACGATGGCGGCACTAAAAACTTCCAAAATCCACTCCTAAACTCAATATACGCAGTTATTTGCGCGAGCGTAATGGTGGCCGAAGGCACTAACAATGGGAGATTCCTATCTTAATTTCGTCACTCTTTCTATGCTGACAAGGATGATTCACAGAGTAATTAGTCATCAGAGTGATGATTCACATCCGATGAATGGTACCGCAACACCGAGTGACACCGGTGTCAAATGAAAGTAGTCTCTTATTGGTCACTTCTTGATGGAGTTACGGTATTGTTAGATGGGAATCTCCCATTGTTAGTGCCTTCGGCCACCATTACGCTCCCGCAAATAACTGCGTTTATTGAGTTTAGGAGTGGATTTTGGAAGTTTTTAGTGCCGCCATCGTTATTTTTTGAGGTTTTTACGCCATAATCGACTATTAAATCGCTTATAGCAAAAGTGTGCAATAGCCCCATTGAACAGGCTCATGCGAAAACGTCCGTAGTCCATTTTTTTTTATAATTGACTTTGTGAGCTTACACCACTATTAAAAGGATGCTTTATCTATGTTATAGTACTGATCAGGCTTGTTCCGCGGATTTTTGCTCCTATTTCTCTCTCTTGTCTTGCCTGTTTCCCTTCTTTTTTTATTTTTTTTATTTCATGTTTGTCAGCTCGATAAAAAATATTTTGGACATCAGATGTTTTCGCATTAGCTGGTTCAATTACTGTGAATCTTCCTTGTCAGCGTAGGGAGAGAGAGAGAGAGAGAGAGAGAGAGAGAGAGAGAGAGAGAGAGAGAGAGAGAGAGAGAGAGAGAGAGTTCTTCTTTATTCCGATATCATTTTCAATTGTAAAGAAGTCTATGCTTAGCTTCAAACCTGTTCCTTGTTATAATTAGTGTAAAGAAGTCTATGCTTTGCTTCTAACCCAAACCTTGGTATAATTGACTTATAATGTTATTAATAAAACAGGTAATATTTAAAATCCATCTCTTAGTTACTTATTCCATTCTTACTATCCATACTATGCTAAGTTTCAATGAAAAAATACCAAAACATTTTGGTGCCACCATTACCCTCGCCCATTAAAAAAAATTCCATGCATTTAGAAGTGGATTTCGTGCTAGAGCTCGTTTCAGAAGTGTAGACGGACCTAAACCATAATCTTTGGCGAATTTTCGAATTTAATTCCTTTAAAATAAAACCGAACTTGCCTTTGACTTTATTCTTTTGCGTTTAAAGTATTCCTCATTGAAAAGTGAACACTCAATTTCATTTCCATTCATTTTCATCGAGTAACATCAAAAATAATGTTGACAAATTCCAAAGATTATCGGTCTAGGTCCGCCTACACTTCTGAAACTACCTCTACCATTACTATTTTTGCATGCTTTTCCATCTGAATCACTTACAGCAAAAGTGTGCAAAAGTCCCATTACTCTGATGTTTCCATGGATGTGTGAACGTTGTGTTCCAAACCGCCAGCTCTCTCGCTCTCTAACCCCTTGCATGAGTCCTCACTAGTGTTATCTTTCTCCAAGTTTCTGATGTCAAAAGTAGGCCAAATTAAGTCAAAGAAATGAATCTGACTGTCTGTTCAACACTAAACCATAAAAAAAGGGAGGGTTCTGCTTCTGACAATCTTACATCATAATTTCAAGTTTTAAATAGAGACGGCATTATCACTGGGTCACGTGAGAGGGAGGGAGGGAGAGAGAGAGAGCGCTAAAAGATGGCTATTAGCAACAAAACTTTACATAAACCGTAAAGTCACTCAGACAGTCTAGACCCATTTCTTTTCTCATCCGATGCCCATCCATCAAGCAGGAATTGCCTATCAAACCGTTTCTCTAAATTCCGATGATTTAAGTCCCATTTCCATCGATCCAGCGGCCTCAGGTGACCAAGGGAACAGATAAGATAGACCTTCTCTGTTTACATCTGTCTTTACGAATTGCTGATTTCCTAACCTCTTCCAACCAAATCATAATATCAGGAATTTACAGAAAGTAATGCTTCGATAAACAGATGGATAAAATCTGCGTCCAATCTAGATGGATTAGCGTAGATGGGAAAAGAAACGAATCTTCTATTGAATGTAAGGGAGACCTCCATGAGGGTAGAGATAGAGTCCCTATAAATGAAAGAGTCAAGATACGTGAACAGAAGTGAAGAAGAAGAAGGTGTCTAAGGAACCTGGAGGCGCGCCTCTTGTTTACATTTTTATCCAACGATCTTCCCGCCAAAGATTACTTATACATGTATTCGTGTGTAAGTAATCTTTGTTAGGTCAACCTAACCTCCATTACCCGTTGGCTTCACTACCTGTTTTAGAAGTAATGCGTAAATTTTATTCTGTTCTGAACACATTTTCATCAATTTCTAATTCAAATTTCAACAGTACAAGCTAAAAATGCCGAAAGTTTCCTCAAAGCTGGGCAGCAGTGAAGGTAGTTCCATGAAGATGTAAACAAGAGGCTCGCCTCCAGGCTTCTGGACCCCTTCTTCTTCTTCACTTTTCAGCAGCCAATCAGAGATGGAACCTCGTATGGCAAGACTCTTTCATATATATGGACTCTAGGTAGAGACTGTTTCAGATAGCTTCCGTTCTGACAGTTCTTAGCGTACATACCTTTCCTCCAGTGTTACCATCTGCGTGAAAACATTAACCTTACTCACTGTAGGTATGATCAGTATTTCTTACCGGGCAGAAGACTCGGTTAACAATCGTAATTAGTGAATAATGAAAGATTTACTAAATACAATGATTAACCGAGTCTAATATGCGGCAAAAAGCTTCAGTGATTTGCGAAGTGAGCAGGGTCGATGTTTTTATGAAGATGGTGCCACTGGAGCAGACCTGCGCAAAAGACGTGATGTCATTCTTCCACGCATGTAAACAAAGACCTGGCAGGACCAAAGCTATCTGAAACGGCCTCTGTAATGACTCATGAGAACAAATGTATAGCTACATTCTATTTGATCATTTAGCACTCAAATATAAGATATTTCATGTTACATTCCTGCAATGGATTGCATTGCATTTGTAAATGGCTTCCTTTCATATCTAACATTGATGGTTTCCTTGCATGATCCAATTTTTCAAAACCTAACCTCACTTTTTATAAAAATTTTAGATTTCCCAAAAACTGCACAATATGAGCAAGAAATTAAAGTTGACACAAATTAAGCACCAATTTTCACTGCAAACAGGCTAATTGCTGTTCAAATGTAAGAGCACATTGTTTGTTAAACCAAATGGTACACAATTGCTAAAGGACTAGAATACCCACACAACATGAAAATCTGAATAAAGTGGGGGATAAATTCAACAAAAGTTTGGCATTCTGACAAGAACGGGGTTGATGGTGTTGTTTCGCGGAGAAGACTGGACTCAACAGTTCTTCTGCTTACCATTTCTACAGCTCAAAACAGCCAACAGCGCAACCTGGTTGGTTAGTAGCAATGAGAAGCTGTTGTTTTCATTCAAGCCTTACAATAGATGGTTTCAGTGCAAAATCAACCACAACAATGCACTAATCGATCGCAATCGGTAGTGAAAAACTCACAAAGCGTTCCGAACTATCTCACTCACTCTCTCATGACCCCCATGAACACCCATCCTTTTCTGGTTTCGAAATTCGTACACGGGGCCTTGTTTAATGACTAAAGATTATCAAAATCACATTAAAATGCCACGAGAAAATCGTTGCTGCCAAAAAATTTCACAAAATATGTCTCTATTTGCAATTTTTGAAAAGAGAGTGAGATAGCAGTACAGGGGGATTACGTGAGAGCAAGAGAAGCAGTTTGTCTTTGTTTGGAACGCTCATAGCCGGATGACATCATCACCTAGTCATCACTAAAACCATCTATTGTAAAGTCCAATCACTTTTGGAATGATGGAAGTATAAAAGTGGAGGTATTCGAACCATGACTACATCACAATCACAACCAAAACAACTAAAAACAAAACACTCAAAGTTAGGTTAGGTTTGCTCTCGCATCTAACTGAGCTTAAATTTTGAGGAAAAAAGTGATACTTGAAAGACGAAATATCAATGAATGGCTGTTTCATTCGAAGATTTCCTAGACGTTTGCAAAATTACAAGGATAGTGCTCCGAAAGAGCAATGTTAAGAAAGTAGCTGACATCATCATAGAACAAATGCCTCCTCCTTCATTCCTATCTGCTGCCCAGCAATCCGGCGAACCGTTTCTCTCAATTCCGTTGGATTTCATTCACTGCCAGCGGTCCCAGCGGCCTCCGCTGGATAGGCCGTCTTTGTTTACATCTGTGTTTTCAAATGGACGAGGTCTAACCTCTTCAAGCTAAATCATACAAATTGCCAGAAACGCTTCGCTGGACCGATGGACAGATGGATCAGTGCAGTCCCAGCTACATTCTCGCTGTATCAGTGCAGTAGATGAGAAAATAAACGCATCTATACAAA
The DNA here is from genome assembly GCA_011764245.1 of Trialeurodes vaporariorum. Lineage (NCBI taxonomy): Eukaryota > Metazoa > Arthropoda > Insecta > Hemiptera > Aleyrodidae > Trialeurodes > Trialeurodes vaporariorum. Next base: position 49,773,785 of record VMOF01000002.1, read on the forward strand.
CATCATGCATTCTTGGGACATTCTGTAAAAGGAGACAATCATGATAGACTCCGAATAAAAACAAAAGAGATACAGCCAAAAGAAGAGAGGAGAAAACCATGAGCTTACAGTTTAATGGTGTGTAGATTGTGTCGCAAGGAAGGCATACATCTTTGATAGGGCTTCAGCTTCAGAATGCTGTTGCTTGAAAGCTTCCTACGAAGTTTAACCTTGAACTGCTTGCAATTAAGCGCTAGTGCCAGCTGACGACTGCAAATTTTCAGCAAATGAAAATACCGTGCTTTAACTTCCACATCGTTGATCGTTAATGTTATGGTATGAAGTAACATGTAAGTGCCGCGGGGCTGCTTCTTAGTCGGAGGTAGTATAGCACGCATTTTGACTATTCTCGATCTAGCCCCAGTGGAAGGGAATCATCATGTTCAAAAAATATGCATGAGAATGAAACTAAGAGTATGATGAGCATTGTAAGCTGATATAACCAAACGGTTGACTCTACGCTTCAATATTTCATTACCTAGAAACTGTCATTTCCTTGGGGCGACAGAGGGCCCTCACAAAACATCACAGGTTATGTAAACACAGTTCAGATTCAGGTGTAAAGTAAGAAGAAGAGGATGAGACTTTAGGTTAGTTCTGACATCAAAGGGATCCTACAATCACTAAGTACTAGCACCTTATCCACTATATTGAAAAAATAACTAATGATGCCCCAGGGCCCACTTCTTTTTGAAACTGTCAGTGTGTGATATCGATTGTACAGAAGCTTATCATCAGCTAATGAAATAATTCTGCCTGTGTAGATTGATACGATCCGTCTCAAGAGAGACACGAAATATTGTTTCAGTTCCAAACACCATTCCCGGGTGGACCTTGACAAATTAATTCTCGATCTCGCTTCCCTGCCTCTCACACCCCGATCGCGAGATATACTTGAGTCACCACACATTCGACGAAACACTCTTATTAAATATCCACAGTCGAAACTAAAACACACTTTAATGGAGATCGGATTCGGAAAGGAGACCAGCGAACGGTAAACTGACACATTAAACACAATTGACGAGTAAGGGATTGTGATAAGGGATAAAGAGGATCTAGCAAAACACAACAACTAACGCGTTGAGGACGACGAAGGAGACAGCGACATAGCGAGGGCTGTGATTATGCTTCCAGGAGTTGTTGCCGAAGGAGACATTTGCTTTCGAGTTCGAATCGAGCGACGATGAACGGATGAATTCTCTCTCCAGCGAGCGCGTCAGCACGTAAACGTACAGTGGCTATACGTAAAGGCGAGTGCGATTGCGAGGAGCAACGATGAACGAACAACGAACTACGAAGTAACGAAGTACGAAGCGAAAGAGTAGAGAGGCAACGCCAGACCAGCGTATGCTCAACTTGAACTGGCCAAATCCGGTTGACTCTAGGGCGTTCGCGCTCGGTGGATTCCGCTGCGCTCCGCTAAAGTTCGTCCGAGCTTCCGACGCACTGTGGGGCCAACGCCCGATTTAGCCGGTCAAAACCACCAGCAGAGTCCTCAATTATCACTCTTTCGACCCTGTTCCAGGATCTCAGAGCAAATGCAAGTGACATGGGTTTTCAGGAAACCTTCCCGCACTAAAGTAAACCCGTATTTTTTTTGGTAAATATACATATAACTACACCGTCCACAGTTCTCATATGTACATCGTATTTTCTTATGCCCGCAGTCGTCCACACACTCATACATAGTCTTACAGAGTTTCGCGGACGGTGTGAACCATAGAGGGTTTTAGTAATGGCGACTGACGGTGATGAGCGTTCCAAACAAAGCCGGTTTGTCTCTCTCGCTCTCACGTGACCCCTATGTACTGCCATCTCACTCTAATTTCAAAAATCGTATATAGAGACTTATTTTGTGAAATTTTATAACAGAAATGAATTTCTCGAGGCATTTTAATGCAGTTTTGATAATAATATGTCGTAAAACAAGGCCCTGTATACGAATTTCAATACTAGAAAGAGATGGATATACATGGGGGTCACGGGAGAGTGAGTGAGATAGTTTGGAACGCTACGCGAGTTTTATCACAACCGATTGCGACCGATGAGTGCTTGGTTGTGGCTGTTGGCTAACCGTTGACTTCGCACTAAAACCGTCTTTTGTGAGTGCTATATCGCGATTATCGTCCACGTACTATCGACGAATTAAAGTTTGTCGCGAGATTTTCACGAGCTAAGTTGCGCCTTCAAGGTAAAGGTTCGGCCAATCTTCATACTCCTCACACCTTTGCAGGTGAGAAGCCAGTGCGGGTGGGGCGGGAAAGTCGTTACAGATCAGACATTGATCAGACCCACACTCACACCTATGACCGAAATAGTGTGAAAATCTCGCAACAATTTATATTCGTCGATAGAACGTAGAGGCTTGCGGCCCGTTGTGGACGAATTTTACCGCATTTTTTTTTTTTTTTTTTTTTTTCCAAATTCTGCTCGAAATCTATTATCTCGACGATGTCTGCCAGAAAATCCCCTAGAAGCCAAGAAAAGAAATCATTTTCCGTCCACAATCGTCCACAGTCTTCCATAAGACTCCATGTAAAATACCGTGGATAGCGGCGGACGGATAAAAAAAAAAACAAAAAACAAAAAAAAACAAAAAAACAAAAAACAAAAACGCTTTTACTTACACGGAGTCTTGTGGAAGTCTGAGAACGGTTGTTATAGACGGTTTTAGGGCGAAGTCAACAGTTAGCCAACAACTACAACAATGCACTCATCGGTCGCAATCGGTTGTGATAAAACTCGCGTAGCGTTCCAAACTATCTCCCTCACTCTCCCGTGACCCCCATGTACACCCATCTCTTTCTAGTTTCGAAATTCGTATTCAGGGCCTTGTTTTACGACATATTATTATCAAAACCGTGTTAAAATGCCTCGAGGAATTCATTTCAGCCAAAAAATGTAACGAAGGAAGTCTCTAAATTCGATTAAGTCTCTAAATACGATTTTTGAAAGTAGAGTAAGATGGAAGTACATGGGACCAAATAATGTTAGGTCCCGAGCATTGAATTGCGTGCATCTTGCGTGCGGTTTCGACCAATCAGAGAGCTTACGCACGGTCATGTGACCGTGCGTAAGTTACGCTCGGGACCGAACATTATTTGGTCCATGGGAGTTACGTGAGAGCGAGAGAGACAAACTGTCTTTGTTTGGAACGCTCATCACCGGCTGCCGCCATTACTAAAACCCTCTGTAGGGGAAAGAAAAATGACTTATTCAGTTTTCTATGGTTCCCCCCCTCATTTTTTTCTGTTTTTGACATTACCCCCCCCCCTGGAAATTTATTTACAAGAACATTTTTTCATGACTTTATAATGCCCGTAAAAGTCGAGCTACAAGGCCTCGGGCCTTAGTGCATATAAGGTGAGCGATGAGGCTCAAAAACGCTCACAGTGGCTCGCACCGTTAATTCCTATAGCTCCGTAAGATTCCTTAGGCACGATGGTGAACATTAAAAAAATACGCCTTAACATTCACATTCAGCGTGAGCGTGCATGACGTCACGACCACGAGCGGAGGTCGCATTGTAGAGCCTCTTGCTGGATAACACTTATGGAGTGCGAACACAAGCGTAGCGCATTCTGATTGGCTCTTGGTTTTTGGCTTTGACAGAGGTGAAAAGGAGCCGAAGGTACTAAAATGCTCCACGCAAAGGAGACGAGGGATTGAGGACGAAAGGAATAGCCTCGTTTATGCGAGCATCTCAACCCGGGTTCTAGAACCCGGGTTGAGATGCTCGCATAAACACTTCGGATCTCGCTGAACTCGGGTTCGACTCGACCCCGATTCAAACCCGAGTCGAGTCGGTGAACTCGGGTTGAGATTTCACGCATAAACACCTCGGAGTTCAGGGGGGTGTCGGGGTGATCATGGAGGATCGGATCGTTTCGGTATCGTTATCGTTATCGTTTACATGTAACCTTATGGGTGGCTCAACTGATCGAATCGTTTTGAGCTCCTCGTAACGATTGAAACGGACGAAAGGAAGCGATGAGTCGCAGGCTGTCGTAATCTCGATCGTTTGAAGTAGGAAGAGGTGAGGAGGGGATCACCTGCGCGATCGAGTTGCCCAGAAGCAAGCCCATTTGATTTAATGCAAACGATAACAAAAACGATAACGAAAGGATCCGATCCTCCGTGATCACCCCCAGAACCCGGGTTCACGCGGCATCGATGTCACCAATCCGAGCGAGGTTAAACACGCGTCTTATGCGGTCGCACTTATCCGTACCGCACCAAGCATCGCCACCTTGAGACGACCCCTATCGAGTGATACATCGATCAAAAGAGCATACCAAACTGAGCATTTTGGCGAAAACCGGAGGTCGATATCGTTTTTCATATTCGAGATATCGAATGTCAAAGATAGATATACATAGGGGTCGTCTCAAGGAATTTTTCTAATGGGGCCCCCCTGGGGGGCAAAAACGTTGACAATTTTCGGGGGCGCTGAACCCTATTTTTTGCTAAATTTGTGTCACATTTGTATTTTTTTCTAAAAAGGGATCGCTTTTTGGAGTATTTTAGACCCCTAGTTTTTTAAATTCCGGTATCTCAAAGTGGAGTAATGATTTTTTGAAAATAGGTCCATATCGAACTTTAACCTTCGATTTATCGAAAACGAGAAACGATATCGACCTTCGGTTTGCGCCAAAAAGTTTTTATTTTTATGCTCTTTCAGATACTGAAATAAAAAAATAGGGCTCCCATAAGAAAAAAGGGGGTTACCCCCTCCCCGCCCCTCCCGGGGGGGGGGGGAGCGCCGAAAAAAATAACCCCCCCAAAATGGGTCCCCCTCGATATTGGACACGTACTTGGCCGTTTTTCAAAATTCGCAGCCGTTTTCGAAAAAACCGCAGTGGAAACTTTTTTTCTTAACACCCTGTATATTCTAGTCTACCCCTTCTCGAGTTTTGATTGAATTTATTTCAAAAAGTTATAACTTGTCGCCTATGGCCACACTTTATGTATCACACACAGTTTGGCCACGCCTGATTGTTTTTGTTTTTTTATCTTTTTTTTTTCTCATTACTTTGAGGTAGATAATTTCTGTTGATAAATAGACCCATTTTCTTATTTTTTAATCTGAAATATGGAATGGGTCTGTTGCACACTTCGGCTACAGCGTTTTAAAGTATGCATTCCTACGTAAAAAGCCGAAAAAATAACAATGTCAGCATCAGAAAACACCAAAATTCATTAATAAACTCATAAATTGCGAAAAACACTAAACACTATTCACCCCTGTATCTTTCCACCACGTGCACGATATTTCGCGAGATTAGCGCGGCACATTCAAATAATCACGGCCGACTCTCATCATATACCTGACTTCATGAACAAATAAACAGTAACCACTGACGCGACGGCGCACTATGTGGTATTTGACCAAAAAAGCTGGCATAAACTCAAAAAAAAAAAGTCGCTATTGGGAAAAACTGTTGTGATATTCGGAATCTACATAGATTTTTTCAATAGAAACTTGTATTTAGCGGGTCTAAACTAGATTAATTCACCTAGAATTCACCAGGGGAAAAATCAGTTTTACCACCATTAAATTTAGCCTCAGCACGAGACTATAATCAAAGTAAAAAAAAAGTGTTTCAAATGAAGTCAGAACAAAGTTTTTGTACATGGATCGTCTTCCTGAAGGTATTTACAATCAGTTTATGCCTATTTCATCCAATTTTAATTTGAATTTGATTTATTTTTGCTACTTCAAAGTTTTTAGCTAAAAACGTAAATTTTCCGATTTTCAAGAGAACGTAAGTTCAAACATCCTGCCACATCCCGTGGGTATATATATGAGAAATGGTAGTCCTTAGTGCATACTAATAGGCCTTGAAGTCAGAAGTTGCGGAAAAATGCGGCTTTGCCGGGAAAATTAGTTCGAATTTTGCGTTTTTGCACGAAATTCTCGTTTTCACGTGTTGTAGAGGCGACGAGTGAAATTTGGCAACACCGTCCAAATGACTTGAAACTCACTATCCACGGGTACTTTTTAACGCTGAATTCAAGTTTTGCATCTGTTTTTCAAAATTCGAAAATCCAAGATGGCTGCCGACCGATTAGTCGAAAAAATTATCGGCAGCCATCTTGGATTTTCGAATTTTGAAAAACTAATTCAAAATTTGAATTCAGCGTTAAAAAATACCTTCAGATATCAAATTCCAAGTCATTAGGACTGTAAAAACAGTTTTTGCCAACTTTTCTGGTCAAATACCACATAGTGCGGCGCGGCGTCTGTTCGAATTTCTTACGTCTCAATATCCTCAATTCCTCACAATAGGTTGTGAAAGGTACGGAAACCCATATTTGTGTCGAAAACTTATCAAAATGAAACAATAACACACAGGAGTTCCGAGGATAATGATTGAAGTTGGAATCATACTTGGAACTCCTGTGTGTTATTGTTTCATTTTGACAAGTTTTCGACACAAAGATCAGTTTCTGTGTCATTCACAACCTATTGTGAGGAATTGAGGATATTCAGACTTAAGAAATTCGATCAGACGCCGTCAATGCTTACTGTTTATTTGTTAATGAAGTCAGCTGTGATGGCAGTCAGCCGTGATTATTTGAATGTGCCGCGCTAATCTCGCAAAATATCGTGCACGTGGTGGAAAGATACAGGGGTGAATAGTGTCTAGTGTTTTTCGCAATTTGTGAGTTTATTAATGAATTTTGGTGTTTTCTGATGCTGCCTTTTTCATTTTTACGGCTTTTTACATACAAATTGATACTTTAAAACGCTCTAGCCGAAGTGTGCAACAGACCCATTGACCACAGGGGGTCCACCTTGCCTAGGTCGGGAGCCGGAGCCCTCTCCCAAATTTGTTTCAATTTCGAGTTGTCTGCGATGCAAATGTTACCAGTTTTTCATTTAAAAAAAAAATAAAAAGACAAATAAATAAATAAAATGAGAAGTAAAAATGGAAACTAAGCTTCCTTTTGGCTTGCTTCCCATTTTTCCTTCTCATCTTAAAGTTATTTGGCCAATTTAGTTTTAATATTCTCGTAAGTAAATAAATAAATAAATAAATAAATAAATAAATAAATAAATAAATAAATAAATAAATAAATAAATAAATAAATAAATAAATAAATAAATAAATAAATAAATAAATAAATAAATAAATAAATAAATAAATAAATAAATAAATAAATAAATAAATAAATAAATAAATAAATAAATAAATAAATAAATAAATAAATAAATAAATAAATAGATAAATAAATAAAAATAAAAATACAAAATAAAAGAAAAATAATCAACCCAAAAAATGATATAGCTTTCTCAATCGAAACGGATCGGAAAGTCGGAGAATCCGCTGCTGGCCTAACGTCAAACTTAAGCTTCGAATTCGTTCACGCGGTCAACTCCTTTGAAATGCATGAAGCGTGGTACTAGCTCCGCATGAAGGGAATCTATGCAGCATGATCCAACCCAGGAACAGAACCTCCGAATCGGAGCAAATGACAGCTCTCTGGTTCCATCAAGGAACTCAATGCACGATAATGAGCCAGTAAACAGAAACTTGTGCGATTCAAAATCATGAACTTTTTCTGAGTCGATAACTTATCCTACTCTACGGACATGGTTTAGCATTAAAATTTATTGAAGGCGCTTTTAACATCAACGGAATGAAAGGACATACCTTACTTACTGCGACTTGTAAAAATATTGTGTTACTTACTATTTTGTCCTAAATCGAAAATTTTGTGGCTTTTGTAGCGAGATAACTTATCGTACTCGACGGATATGGTTTTGCATCACAGTTTATTGAAGGCGCTTTTAACACCAACGAAATGAAATACCATATTGTCATCTTCCTCATTGCGACTTGTAAAAATATTGTGTTGATTTTTTATCCTAAATCGAAAATTAGGATGATTTTGTAGCTAGGCAACTCATCATATACGACGCATATGGTTTTGCATCACTATTTATAGAAGGAGCTTTCAAAATTAAAGAAACAGCACCTTTTTACAACCGGTGAAAATCCGTATCATTCAATTCTAACGAAAAGAAAATAGATTTTGAAGCTAGATAACTTATTAGGTATACTCAGAGATTACTATTAGTAATCTCTGGGTATACTAGAAGGATGTGGTTTTGCATCAGCATTTATTGAAGGCACTTTAACCCATAACGAAACTACACTTGCCGCTTTAGAGACTTGGGCGCAAATACAGAGGCGTAGTAAGGCTCAGTGGCACCCGGGGCGGGACACTTTGGTGTCACCTCCTAGGGGGGGTCTGGGGGGCACCCCCCAGGAGAAAGGGGGATTCGGGGGTCCTCCCCCTCGAAAATTTTGAAAAATGACGTTCCCAGGAGCCCATTTTTTACCACATCCGCGCTAGAATTTTGTCAAGCTATTTCTAGGGCTTTTCCATTGCAGTTAAAGAAATAAGAAATTTTCACACACAAAAGTTTACTTAAATTAAATTAGCTATAAATCTAATTTACACACAGGTGATTCGAAATTTAAAACTGATATCACCTCATGCAGCTAGTGCAGAACATACCTAAACACAAATTGTTAAGGGGAGGTTGTAAGAAATTTTCTTTCTCTTTTTTCCCCATTTTTTTGCTCCGTATATCTCGAGGAGAAAAAGGTCTAAAAATTAATACATGAAAACAGAGATCATGCATGACAGATGAACCAAACTCACACATACGGGCTGTTAAGTTCATCCAAAAGAAAGGAACCCCCCCCCCCCGTAAATTTGGTTTTGAGGTTTTGCCCGGCGCGCTTTGTCACGCTGTAAATTCTTGCGCACCATTCTAATGAGGCGTGTGAATAAGTGAGTTTGTGTTTCGACTAAAAAATTGGGTACGACCGCGACATCCAGTGAATTTGATGAACTTTCCTTCTTTAGGGCGACACTCTTAGTCCAGAGTGACACCCTTCCGTTTTAGAGTGACACTCTCTTTACAGAGCAGCACCCTTCAGCTGTAGGGTGATACTTTTCGTCGATGTTGTCACCCCCTTGCTCCAGGGCAGGGTGACGGTGACACCCAATAGCAAAGGTGAATTTCTACCAAATCGAGTTATGCTTTTCGTCGATAGTGTCACCCCCTTGCTCTAGGTTGACACCCAAAAGCAAAGGTGAATTTCTACCAAATCAAGTTATGCGCAAGCGCGCAAGCTCTATTTCCTAGTTTTAACCTCATACCTACCTACCCCCCCCCCCCCCTCTATTACTCCCTTATTTTTACATTGTATTTTTCCTTCTTTTTTTCTTTTTTCCCCTTCCCCTTTTCTCCTCTTTTCCCCCCTCCTTTTTCCTTTTCTTTTTTTCTCCTCTTTTTTTCTCTTTTTTCTTCCCTTTTTTCCGCGCATTTACTGCGGGTGTCACCCCTCCAATGGTGTCACCCGGGGCGGACCGCCCCCCCCCCCCTTACTACGCCACTGCGCAAATAAAGGATCCCATAAACTTTCAAAATAAGGATTTTGAATGATAAAAGACCTCCGAGCACAACAAGTGAAGGTCGTTTTCTCACCTTTTTGCCAGATGTTTTATTTTGTCTCTTGAGCCTCAAATTTTGCTATGCCCTGTGAGGTTTTCACGATTTCTTCTGTGCGTGGCATTAGAAACGAAAGCTCCCAAAAGTACGTCATTTTATACGCGCAAACCGTTTATCAAACAGGCAGGTAACGAGGTAAGACAGCACGACACTTTCGGAATTTGAATATAAACCCTATGACAGTCGTTATTTTTGGACTGTTGATTGTGGAACTGACGTTGATAAAATTATTTTAAGGATTTTAAGGAAACAACTTTTGTTTAGAAACACCGATGGAATATTTTTCGGTTCAACACGTAACAGTCGGACACCTGTTATTTACGACGAATTTTTGCTCAACGATTAAATCTGTTTCATCAAACTGTTTGAACGCATAGGCGGTCAGGCGGATATACGATTTTGGCTTTCTCTCTCTCTACTCTACTCCACTCTCACTTGAACGCGTGCTTTAAGAAGAGACAGATGAAGGGGCTAAAGTCACGTGATGGTCCCCTTAAGTGTCCATGTTTGAGCGTGTGTGGACACCTTAAACTATATCATTTGAGGAGTAGGCATCTAGTGCGGCACGGCGATTCTCGAAAAAGCATCGATCATGACACTTCTTTTCAAGGGAATTTTTATTGAGCCCGGACAATGATTGTTAACTATTCGCTCCGTAAGTAAAGGCGGAACTTAACCGATAATATTTGGCACTATCCAACGTCCTCATATTGCACGATGGAATTGAATGAAAATGAATTGGAGAGCTGTGGATTTTCATCAAGGAGAACTCTAAGATCATTAGGTCAAATCTTGGGCTTTTTTTTTTTTTTTTTTTTTTTGGAAAAGGATGAAAAATTAAAATTAGCCAAAGAGTTTCGGTTGCGCTCTTAGAACGAACTATGAAGGGAAAGTCACAGGGTATTTTGCAAACTATTGCTACTACTGCAAATAAGAGGGCCAATTCTGGTGTAAAATCACTTAACCCTTTACTGACCAGGCCCGAGTTAACTCGGTTTTCTCCCCTAGTCTATTTACCATTGTTTCAGTCTCATATGATTCCGAATGAACGCGATTTTCGATAAAGACACTAACAACATAAGATTATATTGGGCGCCTTCAGTTCATCGTATAGGCAATTCCAACTCCCCTGAGTACGAATAGTTAAATACCTTCCCTATACAAACAGAAGAGTGGCGTTCTTTTGAACTAAGCTGGTCTATAAAGGGTTAATGATAACGTTGTGAGTATCTTCATTTTCGGGAAAAATCTTATTTAACCAGGGTTTGCATAAACCGATTCAATTATTTAAGAACGAAAGCTAGAAAAAAGCAAACAAATTGACAAATAATGCTGACAAAATGGAAGACAAGTCTGCTGCGAACTTTGGCATTTGTTAATTTAAGAACGCAAAAACCGCCATTGCGATATAGGGACAAAGTTATGTAGGCAACGAGCTTCGACTGCTTCGAGCTATACATTTATCTAGAGAGGCAGTCTAATGGGTAACCTACGTAACCGTCACGAAGGATTTTTAGGTTAGGTTTAAGGTGTAATTTTGTCAATTTATTCCCTTGTACTTTGACGCTGGCGCACAGTGGATCAAATCATGTTCCAGTCTCTGTTCGTTGTACCAAAATACATGGGAATAAATAGACAAAATTACACCTTAAACCTAACCTAAAATACCTTTATTTTGGTTACGCACACGGAAAAAAATATGAATGTTGAAATAGCAAAAAATTCCTAAAACTCGGGAATACATGTTACATTGCAAACTCTGCAGTTTATGAAATGCTCCTTCACCAAGAAATATTGCTGATTTTGCAACATTTTTTGTTTTAATAGAATTTTTTTTTAAAAAAAAAACTAACAATTTGTTTGCAATTTGAGCAATATATTTTTTTTTCTAAATTTGCATTTATTGAATGGGTATCTCACAAACTTTTGCTGTGAGCAAATGAATCAACAAATCTAACGTAAAAACCACCATAATCAGGAAAATCACACTTGAAAAGTCTAAAAATCAGTAATAAACTCACAATACTCCCATGACGGTAGGATCGTGACGGCGCTTCAACGCCGGTATCAAGCAAGGGAGATTCCTGTCTAATTTGTCACTTTCTCTACGGAAAAACAGAGAAACGTCTCAATTTAGATAGGAATCTCCCATGATACCTGCGTCTCTTCGCCACTAAGCACGATTCTAAGAGTGAATTTCGTGATTTTTTAACGTACTCACTATCATTTTTACAGTTTTTTTTTAAAAAATCGACTCTTCAATCCCTTACAGCGCAAAAGTTTGCAAGAGCTCCTTTGTAATTTATGTGTAAAAAGTATTCTCCGTTTTTAGCAATTTTTTTTTTCTTGAAATTTTCACATAATAATTTTTTCTGTGGTAGGTTACCGATTAAACTGCCACTCCAGATTAATGCATAGCTCGCTGATTGTAATGGAGTTAAAAGCTAGATTAATTCCTCTTCCAACCCCTAGATCCTGTCCCGTCACGCGTTGATCCACTCCGTGCTGGTGTTCTACCTCGCGACGAAGGTGGTGTTCCAGAGCGAGAATTCGATCCTCCGCTCCGAGGCGGTGACCCACCACGAGACGAGAGTGTACTCCTCCGAGCCGAGGTGCTGTACAGGGAGCCGATCCGCTGCTCCGAGACGGTGATCCACTCCTGAACCCACCGCGAGACGTTGTCCGTGCACCCGGTCCAAAATCCCTCGTCACAACTCCTTGGTCGATATCGTTCACAAGTCCAGATGCACATTCTACCAGAGACTTCTGGGAATAGGTGGATCTAATACTGCCAAGCATATCCCTTTCTTCACCGATATCACGCATGTGTATCTGAGAGCATCTATGGAGTACAATATGTATCCTGCGTCGTCAAGATTGGTAATACATGCTTTGAAGTATTTCTGAGGGAGTAAGGCGTAATTTGCGAACGCTCTCACGCATTCGGTAGCTGCTGCTCGCCCTGTTTCGCTTGGATTGTAGTAAATGCACGGATCGCTTTTGGCGGCAGCGTACACCACACTCACTGGGTTGTCCTATACAGACGGTGATGACAGACATTTATCAAAATCAGGGGGAAATTGTTTTAGAGAAAAAGGTTTACTGTGCATACTGACAAGGGGGCCTTACGGTAACGCCGCCTCCGATTTTGATCAAATGTGCAGGCATGGTAGTTCACGACAAAATATTAGACCCGTGTTTTTCACTTTTTGTGAATAGGCCTTAGTTTTGTCGCAAAAAATTTTCAACGTTTCGAGAAAATTACGACGAAATCGTCGCCGAGACAGCGTGCAGCGTCAAGTTGAGCAATTTCGGCCGGTCCCAAGGTTAGATTAGAGAGGTATGCTCATCTGAATTCGCGCCACAAATTCAGTGGCGCGCAGTTCAAAATCACTGCAGGCAAGATGACCGACAAAAGCAAAAAAAGTATACTCTTTGCAGAAAACATTGGGCTGTCCTCTGCAAGAAAACAGAAAACAACCCAATGTTTTTTGCAAAGAGTATACGTTTTCTGATTTTGTCGGCCATCTTGCCTGCAGTGATTTCGAGCTGCGAGCCACTGAATTTGTGGCGCGAAGTCAGAAGAGCATACCTCTTTAAGCTATAACCTTGGGCCGGACCGGCCATTTGCCGTAGTGGCGCGGTCGGTAGCGTCTCAGGCCGTCAGGCGTCAGACTGGCGGTCGCTAGATCGACTTTTTCGCTTACTCTCCCTTTTTTAACTTTTCAAGATACACTTTTTTATTGATGCATTGACTTTTAATTCTACTAATCACTGTTTAATGAAAGCTCCAGCTTACTGCACATCACTTTAACTTTAACCAAAGTTATTGAAAGTTAGTGAAAGTTATTGCATCAATAAACTGTTCTAAAAAGTTAAAAAAAGGAGAACAAGTATACCGGCGACCACCAGTCGGACGGTCAGAGACGCTACCGACCGAGCAACAACGGCAGATGAGTACAATGGCCGACATTGCGCAAGTCGGCGATATGCATGCTGTCTCGGCGACAATTTCGTCGTAATTTTTCCGAAACTTTGAAAAATGTTGGCGACAAAACTAAGGTCTATTCACAAAAAGTGGAAAACACGGGTCTAATATTTTGTCATGAACTACCATGCCTGAAAATTTGATCAAAATCGGAGGCGGCGGCGTCACCGTAAGGCCCCCTTGTGAGATAAATTTCTGGTTGCACTAATAGGAATTACGAATCTTTCGACTTTACACAGTACGTGTCACGCAACTTTTAATTTTAAAATTTCCTCATTTCCCCCTGATTTCCCATGATACCAGTAGAATCATTTGGGGGATGGGGGGGGGGAGGCTTGTCTCACTACGGCAGCTCGTGCAATGTGCAACTTATTTTCTCCATTTAAACTTACGTAGAACAATCGATCTTCAGGAGGTGCAGTTGCACCCAAATATATCGAAACTTTGACTTAGGGTTACATGACAAAACAGCACGGTTACAAATGCCAAATCGCAGGAGCCACCACTGATGTGGTTTGGCACAACCCGAAATTTTGGCTCACATAGAAAACATTTAAGGAGCAAAAATAAAGGTTGTTAGTGAGAATAGGTTAAAGAAGTTTGTAATTTGAAAAAAGTATGAGGAAAAAAAAAAAAGTTTCTCTCCAAAATATGCCCAGATTGAAAGAGAAAAAAGATATTAGGTTCATCAAAGACCTAAAAGGTCAGAGCTTCAGGAATGGGTCTGTTGCACACTTCGGCTACAGCGTTTTAAAGTACCATTTCCTATGTAAAAAGCCGAGAAAATAACAATGGCAGCATCAGAAAACACTAAAATTCAGTAATAAACTCACAAATTGCGAAAAACACTACACACTATTCACCCCTGTATCTTTCCACCTGCACGTGCACGATATTTCGCAAAATTAGCGCGGCACATTCAAATAATCACGGCCGACTGTCGTCACAGCTGACTTCGTAAACGAACAAACAATAAACACTGACGGCGTCTGCTCGAATTCTTACGTCTCAGTATCCTCAATTCCTCACAAAAGGTTGTGAAAGGTATGGAAACTGATATTTGTATCGACAACTTATCAAAATGAAACAATAACACACAAGAGTTCCAAGCATGATGATCGAAGTTGGAATCATGCTTGGAACTCCTGTGTGTGATTGTTTCATTTTGATAAGTTTTCGACACAAATATCGGTTTCCGTACCTTTCACAACCTTTTGTGAGGAATTGAGGATATTAAAATGTAAGAATTCGAGCAGACGCCGTCAGTGTTTACTGTTTATTTGTTTACGAAGTCTGCTGTGATGACAGTCGGCCGTGATTATTTGAATGTGCCGCGCTAATTTCGCGAAATATCGTGCACGTGGTGGAAAGATACAGGGGTGAATAGTGTGTCGTGTTTTTCGCCATTTGTGAGTTTATTACTGAATTTTAGTGTTTTCTGATGCTGCCATTGTTATTTTCTCGGCTCTTTACATATAGGAATTGATACTTTAAAACAGGGTCGGGACTGGCCAGGGCCGCTAGGCCGCGATCGCGGCCTAAAGTTTTGCTTTTTGAGGCCCGAGGGGGCCCCGCGAGGGCCTTCGATGGGGCCCCCGAATGGATGAAATGGAAACATTTAGGAATGAAAAAAAAAATAATGTATCAAGGGAGACAGTAAATACATTATACACTAAAGGAAAACCATTGTAAGCCAATCAAATAGCTTATATAATATAAGGATTGGAAATGCCTCGAGACTGGCCAAGTTCGCTCTAGTCCACGATGCAGACCGACATTTGGAAAATCTGGGGCCCCCGACCGTTTACAAAAAGGAGCCTTCGAATGGATCAAAACGGGGCCCCTGAACGGGTTAAAAACGGGGCCCTGAACGAGTTTAAAGGGGCCCCCAAACGGTTGAAAACGGGGCCCCCGAACGGTCAAAATATGGGGCCCCCTAGTCCCCAAAAGTATCTAAAGAATAAATTGGGAAGAAATAATTAATACTGGCCAGAAAAAACAAAAAAATGACAATCCGTTTAAATGCAAGCGAGAGGCGAGTCTTAAGAGTCTCCTATTATGTCTTATATTTTTTTAAAACTAGTTTTTAAAATCTTTTCAAAATCAAAACCTGCTTAAATGTTATCTCTATCTCATAATAATTCTCGGTTTTCTCTCAAATGAAACCCAAAAACTCATTAAAATGGGTTTGTAGGACGTAAAATTTTCAAAATTTGCCGGGGAAGGGCCCCTGGACCCCCCGTCCACACCTGGGGGTATTCCATACCCTCCAGACCCCCGGAAGATGAGGCAATGAAAAAGGTGGCGTCACTTGTCCCCCCCCCAAGATTAATATCTGACTGCACCACCGAAGATACTAAGTTCCTTTATCTTGGACCAGAGGCCGCAGACGAGCATCGAGCATATGCTCTTGCTGATATTTGAGTGGGTTTAAAAGGACCAATAGAAGCCGCTACGATCTGAATCCTTTAAAAAGTCAAATTAATAACTAAAAAATGGAAACAGAGAACTCTAATAATTTCAGTTAAAAATAGCGTAAAATGCTTCGTTTTAAGTTAATTTTTAAAAAAATGGTCTGAGGGGGGCCCCAGAATGGAGGGAGGGGCCCCAAAAATTGACCTAGCGGCCTAATATTTAGAGAGCCAGTCCGACCCTGCTTTAAAACGCTGTAACCGAAGTGTGCAACAGACCCATTAAAAAAAAAAAAAAAAAAAAAAAAAAAAAAAATCAGCTTTTTGCCCCCCCTCCCCCCCCCACCTCCTTAGCAAGACTTAAAGTGACGCTACTGCATGATACTTTGAGATTGATGTTATGTAGAATATAATGATATCTATTAACACTAACGTTTTGAGGAATAAGATCAGTCAAAGTGATTCGCAGATTGCATTTTTTGATTTTGAGAAATTCAGGGTGAGTTCTTTTTATAGTCTTGAAGACCGTCGATGTCTTTTGTTATTGGTTGTTTTTTTGTTTTTGTTTTTGTTTTTGTTTTGTTTTTTTGTTTTTTGTTTTTTTTTGTTTTGTTTTTTGAGTTCTTTTTTAAGCAGATACCTCGTCAACAATAATTATTGTAATTAGCTGATGAATAATTGACTGCTGAGTTTCATTTCTATTTTGCCAATGAACTTTGACATAATGCAAAGAAAAATAAATAAACAAAAAGAGCCACAGAAATTACGGGATTTCCAGGGTTATACTCGTTGTATTGCATAGCTTCAGTACTAAGTGCATGGAGACTCATCACCACAAGGGGTAATTTAAAATTCATCCTCATAGTTACGGAAGCCATCTCTAGTCTGGAATCTTACTATGTCAAACCACGAGGAGCTCACACATTATTATAACAGTCCATTCCATGAAATTTTTTTCCGCGAACCTCGAACCGGTGGAGTCTGGTTTTTTTCGGTCTCTTCTTTTTGCAGAAGTTAAAAATGATTGATTGATTATTGTTTTCATGTGAGTGTAAGCTCCGGAAATAAGTCTTTAAGGGTCTTAACGTTTTTGCAGTTAATATAAATGTCTGATTGATTATTTATTGTTACAATGTGAGAGTAAGCACTTTGAACTCGGGATAGACGAGCACGATGCCAAATCTTCATATGATTAGTGTAAGGATTTACCAGAGCTGCCAATGCGCGTATAACTAATGACATTTTTCAATTCATCGATGGTTTCACCGGTTGAGAAAATATGACACAATTCAGTTCAGTGTATGACTGTAATGCACGAAAATACTCAGATCAATAATATTTTCTCAATTGGTAGAAACGCCGTTAATTAATTCAAATGACCGCAAATTTTTTTTAAAGTAATCGACGACGCCGCTGCACAGTGTGTAGTTTCGGCAATCTAGCGCCCGAAAACCTCCAAAAAGTATATTGGCAGATCATTGAAAGAGTATCTGATATTGACAATTTAGAAGTACGTGGAGCAAGAAAATAGCATCATATATATGACCATAAAGCACCTTTTAAAGGGTAGGGTGGTCCTCAAATTCATCAAATTTAGTGAACACGAACCATACATCAGCCGGCGAATCTCAGAAACACAACGGAAAAAACAATAAACATAGATAGATTCAAATGAAATTTTCGCATGATGTACTCAAAAATAATCGATTTTCCTTTAAATTAAAAGAAAGCTGAGAGTCTCTACTTTCTTTATCTGGAAAGACATCCTGCGAATTTTTGCGATTTTAAAAGTTGCGAGCATAAATAGAAGGCAAAGTTGATCTGTCAGTTCTGTGCTTCTCAGAAACGCACTATAAAAAAACAAGTAAACATCATTAGATTCAGATGAGAATTTCGCATGATGTACTCAAAAATACCCGATTTTCCTTTGTATTAAAAGAAAGCTGAGAGTCTCTACTTTCTTTATCTGGAAAGCCATCCTGCTAATTTTTGCGATTATAAAAGTTGCGAGCATAAAAGTGATCTCATAATCTATCCATGTTTTCGGTTCATTTTACATTATTCAAATTTGCAGAAAAAACCGATCGATTAGGAACTTCACGTTTATGCTCGTAACTTTTAAAATCGCAAAAATTCGCAGGATGTCTTTCCAGATAAAGAAACTAGAGACTCTCAGCTTTCTTTTAATACAAAGAAAAATCGAGTATTTTTGAGTACATCATGCGAAATTCTCATCTGAATCTATCCATGTTTACGGTTTATTTTACATTTCTCAGATTTGCAGAAAAAACCGATCGATTATGACGTTCACGTTTATGCTCGCAACTTTTAAAATCGCAAAAATTCGCAGAATGTCTTTCCAGATAAAGAAAGTAGAGACTCTCAGCTTTCTTTTAATACAAAGGAAAATCGAGTATTTTTGAGTACATCATGCGAAATTCTCATCTGAATCTATCCATGTTTACGGTATATTTTACATTTCTCAGATTTGCAGAAAAAAACCGATCGATTATGACGTTCACGTTTATGCTCGCAACTTTTAAAATCGCAAAAATTCGCAGGATGTCTTTCCAGATAAAGAAAGTAGAGACTCTCAGCTTTCTTTTAATTTAAAGGAAAATCGGGTATTTTTGAGTACATCATGCGAAATTCTCATCTGAATCTAATGATGTTTACTTGTTTTTTAATAGTGCGTTTCTGAGAAGCGCAGAACTAACAGATCAACTTTGCCTTCTATTTATGCTCGCAACTTTTAAAATCGCAAAAATTCGCAGGATGTCTTTCCAGATAAAGAAAGTAGAGACTCTCAGCTTTCTTTTAATTTAAAGGAAAATCGGGTATTTTTGAGTACATCATGCGAAATTCTCATCTGAATCTAATGATGTTTACTTGTTTTTTAATAGTGCGTTTCTGAGAAGCGCAGAACTAACAGATCAACTTTGCCTTCTATTTATGCTCGCAACTTTTAAAATCGCAAAAATTCGCAGGATGTCTTTCCAGATAAAGAAAGCAGAGATTCTCAGCTTTCTTTTAATACATAGGAAAATCGAGTATTTTTGAGTACATCATGCGAAATTCTCATCTGAATCTATCCATGTTTACGGTTTATTTTACATTTCCCAGATTTGCAGAAAAAACCGATCGATTAGGACGTTCACGTTTATGCTCGCAACTTTTAAAATCGCAAAAATTCGCAGGATGTCTTTCCAGATAAAGAAAGTAGAGACTCTCAGCTTTCTTTTAATTTAAAGGAAAATCGATTATTTTTGAGTACATCATGCGAAAATTTCATTTGAATCTATCTATGTTTATTGTTTTTTCCGTTGTGTTTCTGAGATTCGCCGGCTGATGTATGATTCGTGTTCACTAAATTTGATGAATTTGAGGACCACCCTACCCTTTAAAAGGTGCTTTATGGTCATATATATGATGCTATTTTCTTGTTCCTTGTACTTCTAATTTGTCAATCTCAGATATTCTTTTAATGATCTGCCAATATACTTTTTGGAGGTTTTCGGGCGCTAGATTGCCAAAATTACACACTGTGCGCTGGTTGAGAAAAGATTACAGATGCGAGTATTTTTGTGCATTTAAGTTATACACTGAACTGAACTGTAAAATCTTTTCTCAACCGGAGGAATCATCCGTGAATTGAAAAATACCATTAATTATACGCAGAACGGCAGCTCTGGGATCTAAGAATATTTAAATGCACCGATTACGGCGCATTATTTGTCATGAATAATAATAGGAATTTTGCAAACTTTTGCTATAGCACTATGAATCATGTATATCTGTGAGTTTTAACCTAAAAAACCCCAAGAACACACAGAGAATCTTTAAAATCCACCCATTGAGTCGTAAATGCAACTTAAAAGTCCAAATAGCGTTGTATATTTCTGTACCATCAAACAAGCACCTCCCAGACATCTTGAGTCACCCGAGTCCAAAAATATAACCACCAAAAGAATCTACCGCTAGAATATTACTATGAATAAAACTGGACCGCGTTCCGTGCCTGGCATGCGTGTTTTTTGGAAGTCTAGTGATGATAAAAATTGATAGTATAAGGTCGAATCGAATCCTCTACAAGAATCGATGTTTTTTCGCAGCTTCAGATAAGGAAGAAACTATTATTAATTCATTGGGAGCTCCAACTCATCTATGTTTCCAGGTCCATAAGCTTGTCTTTTGATCAATAGTCGACTAATTCTCATCGTTTAAAAGACCTTTCATGGGGACCAGTGCCCACTAATACGTAATACTTGCCATTATATGTAATCCAAACGGCTTTAAAAGAATATTTCAAATTTTAAAACAACGTCAAAATGCATGGTAAATGTAAGGTGTTTTTAAAGAAGGTTGCGGAGATTTTTGGGAACTAACAATTTCTGAAAGGTTCATTATTTTAAATGCTACGAAGGAGAATGACCAGGTTTGTTCAAAAGAACGCCCTTCTTCTGTTCATATAGGGAAGATAGTTAACTGTTCGTACTTGGGGGAGTTGGAATTGCCTATACGACGATTTGAAGGCGGCCGACGACAGCTTCTCGTGTAAGTTTTTTTTTTTTTTTTTTTTTTTTTTTTTTTTTTTTTTTTTTATTATCGATAGTCGCATCTATCCGGAATGAAGACTGAAAAAATGTGAAATAGACTGGAGGAGAAAAACGAGTATACTCGGGATTGGCCCATAAAGGGTTCAGTACAATTTCCGGAGACAGTAACGCTGTAAAGTAATCATTATTTTACTTCAGAGTTCAAAGTCTTTATAAAGAAAAAAATTGGGTTAAAAAATATGAAAGAGAAATAGACAAAAGTTTTAGCTGTCAACTTAATTACTTCCTCAATTTATAACTAAAAAATGAGTACCATTCTCCCCGAGAGTAGTGAGCAAAAAGTGGGGTATTAAGGACGTCACTCAAAAAACAAAAACAACAACATATTATTAAAAGCCTCATTTCCATTAAATAATTTTTTATTCTAACTAGAATTGTTTCTTTCTATCAAGGTTCGTCAACCTGGGGTACATGAACCCCCGGGGACTTGCGAGCCCTGTCCAAGGGGTTCGGGGGAACGTAAAGTAGGTCCTACTTGATAGGAGCTGGAAAGAAAGGGGAAAGAAACTTGATCGAGGAAGAAACGTAGCTGACCACTGCTTCATAACAATATTAATAATGGTTTTAAAATCGCTGATTTTGATCCTAACTTTCAGCCCCCCCCCCCCACGTGGCAAATTTATCAAGTTTTACTCGAAAAAAGATTGATACGGGGGACTGATTTCTAATTACACTGATGTTTGTACTCAAATAATTGAACATTGTCATTGTTAATGTAGTCCAAACGAAAACCAAAGAGTTAGCATTTTCAACACTGTTTCGTTGATGTGCAACAAAACGGCCAAAAGTTGGACCGTAGGCTTGTGAACTGGAAGTTTTGCACTTAAAGAGCCATGATCATGTCGCCATTTTATTTTCGAGATTTTTGTAGAACTTTCAGGTTAACGATCTCCTGAATTGCCTCCGATGAGGTAATATACCCGTCGACATAAATAACTGGCATGAGTCGTTTCGTTTGTGGTGAAAGTGCCTTCAATTATTAATTATGATGCGGAAAACCATATCCGTTCTAAATGATGAGCTACCTGCTACCTATAGCTTCAAAATCTACATCAATATCGTTAGAATTGAAAAAGTCCGACAGCAATGTATCACTATTGGTCACTCGGTCAATGAAAAAAGAGGTGTCGTTTCGTTAATGCTTTAAAAAAAAAAAAAAAAAAAAAAAAAAAAAGCTCCTTCAATAAATTATGATGCAAAATCACATCCGTCGAGTACGATAAGTTATCCAGCTACAAAAGCCACTTCATTTTCGATTTAGGACAAAAAATTGACACAATATTTTCACAAGTTGCAATAAGGAAGGTATGTCATTTTATTTCGTTGACAATTAGAGCGCCTTCAATAAATTGTGATACAAAACAAAATCCATCTAGTACGATAAGTTGTCTAGCTATAAAATCATCCTAATTTTCGATTTAGGATAAAAAAATCAACACAATATTTCTTCAAGTCGCAATGAGGAGGATGACAATGTGGCATTTCATTTCGTTGGTGTTATAAGCGCCTTCAATAAATTGTGATGCAAAACCATATCCGTCACGTACGATAAGTTATCTCGCTACAAAAGCCACCAAATTTTCGATTTAGGACGAAATAGTAAGTAACACAATATTTTTACAAGTCGCAAGAAGGAAGGTACGTCGCGCATTTCATTTCGTTGACGTTAAGAGCGCCTTCTATAAATTGTGATGCAAAACCATATCCACCCAGTAAGTAGCCAAAAGCTACCTGGTTTCCTATTGAGTTGAAAAAGCCAACACAATATTTTTATAAATCGCAAAAAAAGAGGTGTCATGCCACTTAATTCCGTTTATGTTAAAAGCGCCTTAAATAAATAGTGATGCAAAACCATATCCGTCGAGTAGGAAAAGTTATCGACCCACAAAAATTCTTGATTCTGAATCGCTCAAGTTTCTGTTTGATGGTTTATTAAGTAAAAAGGCGCGGAAAATGTACCATCCCGACAATGCTTTCAGGGGCGCCATTTCAGATTTTCCTTGGGGGGGGGGGGCAAGGCCCTCCAAAAATTTGGATGACCTTTTTTTTTTTTTTTTTTTTTTTGGCCGTGCATCTTAAAAAATCTACCCTTAGCTTATTTTCGCCGGTGACGGCTCTTGCCACCAGGCGAAAATATATCTTCCCCCTCTATAAACCTAATTAAAATCGATTCCAAGAGAAGTATGTTGCCTCCTCCAAAAATCGATTACTTTACAGCGATTTATACGGAGAGAATACAATGTTGCCTGATAGCATGAGCCGCTCTAAAGAAAATAAGATTAACAAGCAAGAATAGTAAAAAGAACTGAAGTGGTATCCAGAAGTAATTGTATCGGTTATACATATAGTGGAGTTTACAGTTGATTTCGTTTTATCGCAATGTTATAATCCTCAACTTTGAACAAAAATTTGTAACGGTGGAAGCAGTGGCAGTGGCGGCGTGTGTAATTTGGCAACACCGTATTATATCCATTTGACGCCAAGAATATCTATTTGAGTGCACTGTGCATCCCCAATAGTTCGACCTTTTCCATGCATTTAAATGGACAACATTCAGCGTCGCAAGATTGCACGATACGCCACTGAATGGAAAATTATTATGGAACAAGCGCGTCTGCCTCTTCAAAGACTATTAAAAGGAACGAGAACCATTTATGGGCGTAAATATCGACTTGACGTGTAGGTACTCTTAAGTTGTCATCCGAAATAGTCATCATTACTGCAGAACACTAAAAACCGATGAGATCCGCCTAACAAATGATTAAACGCAGCTTTCGAACATGTTCTGGCGGTGATTTGAAGATTCTCCTCCGAGTGAACTTCTATGGGGGCTCGATGTTTCTTCCATAAAAACCAATGTAAAAAATCGATCATGAGGGGGGGGGGGGGGGGTGTAAGTACATACATACAGGGTGGCCAGAAAGTCACTACACACCCCTTGTAACTTTTTTTCTATTTGAGATAAAAAGATGCGGTTTGCGCCATTCTTCGTCATTCAGAGGGGCCGACTTTACGGGGGGATCGGGAATCCCCCTCCCCCCCCCCCCCCGGGGGAGGGGGGCGGACCGTATCTCAAAATTTTCAACTGGCAATGGAGGTTGCGATACCTCGTTCGAAAAGGCATAAACTTCTAAGACTTATAACGCAAACCAGAGGTCGATATCTTTTTTCGTGTTCGAGATATCGAAGTTCAAAGTTCGATACAGACCGATTTTCAAAAAAATCGTAGCTCACGTTTAAATTGTGGTAAATTTAAAAACTACGGGTGTAAAATACTCTTCAAAACAAGCACTTTTAGAAAAAAATGCTGCTATCCAAAAAATCTCACAAAAATTTGGTTTTTGGGCCCCCGAAAAATTTTCAATTTTTCCGAAATATTTGATTCGAGATTTTCATTGAAAACAGTCCCAACGTCAAAATATCAACCGAAAGTTGTTCTCGAGCTCCCACATTATTACAATAGAGGTACGTTAGAGGCAATATTTTACACGGCAGACAATTTTTTCATTATTTATGAACAATTTTTTATTCAACTTACCAATAAATGAACGCATTAAATCAAATGCTCAAACTGTTTTCCATCGGCATCCATGCAATACTACAACTTCGAGAACAATTTTCGGTTGATATTTTGACGATGGGACTGTTTTCAATGAAAATCTCGAATCAAAAATTTCGGAAAAATTGAAAATTTTTCGGGGGCCCAAAAACCAAATTTTTGTGAGTATTTTTGGATAGCAGCATTTTTTTCTAAAAGTGCTTGTTTTGAAGAGTATTTTACACCCGTAGTTTTTAAATTTACCACAATTTAAACGTGAGCTACGATTTTTTTGAAAATCGGTCTGTATCGAACTTTGAACTTCGATATCTCGAACACGAAAAAAGATATCGACCTCTGGTTTGCGTCAAAAGTCTTAGAATTTTATGCCCTTTCGAACGAGGTATCGCAAGATAGGGGTTGCCATTTGAAAATTTTGAGATACGGTCCCCCCCTGGGGGGAGGGGGGTTCCCGATCCCCCCATAAAGTCAGCCCCTCTGAATGATGAAGAATGGCGCAAACCGCATCTTTTTATCTCAAATAGAAAAAAAGTTACAAGGGGTGTGTAGTGATTTTCTGGCCACCCTGTATAACCTTTAAAAATAATCGATACTATATATAACATAGATTCCAATGGGAGAAAAACTAAAATTGGGGTGAAAAGATCTGATGGTCTCAGATCTTTCCACTTCAGAAAGGCATGGATGTTCACCCCCCCCCCTCCCCCCACGATGAACAAATGAACTCTACGATGGCTGTACGCCTAATAAGAAATTAATGTCAATAAACCAACTGTGGGGGGGGGAGGGGGGTACTAAAATTGACTTTTCACGAGCTGCCACCAATTGCGATAAATCGATGTCTCTACTGTAAACATCTATGTAACAGAATCTATCCTAAGGGGGCTTGACTGAACCACCAAATAGATATCTCTTCGTAATAGACCTATATATAAAATAATCGATCTGCGGGGGGCTCGATTGTACCAAACAATCGATACTTCAGCATAGATTCTAGTGGGCGAAAAACTGAGATCGATAGTTTACAGGCCGCCAACGCAACTGGTGAGCGGTAAGAGTTCATCCCCTCTCGGACTGTATTCGAAGGCCATTTGGGGAGTTGCGTGGGGAATGATAGATTTACTGCCGGGAAAATTGCCTAGTTTGCTTTCCCGCCGCTCTTGATACAGAAAGGTTAGGGTTGAAACGGTTACACGGCTCCTTCCACCAATCGAGCCAACGGAGCGACTCTATTCCATGCACAGGTCTAATATTTTCCAGAGAGGTACTTACGTTCGCGCGCCGGACCAAAAATCAATAAGAAAACCGGTGTACGCTGGTAAACGCAACCTTCACCGGGTTGAGGGGCGTTTTCGAATGAATTTCCGAGCTGCGAAACGTGGCTTAAAGCGAGCCCGCAGTCCAGCATTTTTTCTCGAAACGAGAAAAAACTAGCGTACATTGCGCGCTTCGGCGGTCGATAATATTAACGAAAGGATGCTAACAATATAACATGTACAGTGAATTTAGAAAAAAAGAGGAAGGGGGAACTAACAAAGTCAACAGTGGACATCTTTCTAAACCACAAATCGATGAGTTCACAATCGACGAGAAACAAAAAACGTAAGCATCTTTAACTATTACCAGTGAAAAAAGTCAATAAGCCAGAAAATGGGTTAAAAGCTTAGAGAAAAAATTTACTTCGACTTTCAAAAGAAAGAATCCTGGTTAGGTTTCATTCATCCATTCCTCGACCAGTTTTATAAACATTTTTGCAGTTTTCAGGTAATTCAGATTCAGAGTCCAACAGCAATGCCACTTGAAAGTATTCCTTAGTAAATCTAAAAAACTCTATGAAAAATAATGGACAAAATAATCAAGGACCGTTTCGATGAGAGTGCTTTCTTTTGAAGGTCAAAGTACCTTCCCTATGCGCAAAACAATTATTCTTCTTTTTCAGAGATTTTGGTGGGTAAAACATACATTTTCCGCCAAAAAAAAAAAAGAAAAAAAAGTGAGATGAGAAAATAATGCACGTTTTCTCTTGACGCCAAGCGAAATTTTGCTCCGTTCCGTGAAAAGAAAAGAGAAAAAAGAAAGAAAGTATAGAAAAGGTTTTCATCCTATAGCATCAGCAATACGTGGGGGACAATATCATTAACTTTGGGGGACATTTAGACCAACAACAGTTTGAAAAGTATTCGACAACATTGAAGTCTTTTTCTACTTTTAGTCTGAATTTATCTGAAGTTGGAGACTTTTGTATTAATCCTCAAAGTTGGCAATATTTCCCCAATGAATGCTGGTGCAATACAATAAATAGAAGAAAAAAAAAGGAAAACCGCTTTGATTAGCGCTGACAACAAATTCTTTGAAAGAAAAATGACCCAGCAAAAGACTTTAGAAGTGCTAATCAAAGGTTTATTTACACGCCTAACAAAAGAGACTTTACTGGGTGAACCGAAGATTTGGTTGGCTTGGCTCTTCTAAAGTCTTTTGATGGTCATTTTAGTACCAAAGCTGTTTTTTCTGGGTTTTTTTCTCTTTTTTTTCTACGAGGAAGTAAAATTTTGAGGGAAAAGTCGGACTTTTTTCCCCCGTGAGGATTGTAAATCTAATGAGGGAAATTGAACCAAAATAGGGAAACGATATGCCGCTTTTATACAACGCTTATTGGCTGAGTGAACCAAAGATTTGGTTAACTCTACTAGAGTCTTCTGCTGGGTCATTGTCCTATCAAAAATTTGGTCAGCGCTCCCAAAACGGGGTTTCTTTGTTTTATCTGTGAAGATGTTAGCTTTCGGGGGAAAAATCCTCCTTTTTTTTTGTTCGTTTTTTTGTTTTTTTAAAGGGTCGTAAATCAAATGGGGAGTTGAACGAAATCAGGAAACGATACAACTCTTTTGCGTTTCGCTTATCGAGCAAAGCTAAGAGATTAAGGCGCTACTGGACTGTACCGCGTTGTTAATGGACTTTGGTCCTTGAGTGCCGACAGAAGAAGAACCGAAAAAAAAAACAAAAAAAACAAAAAAAAACAAAAAAAAAAAAACAAAAATCGCAGAAAAAACAAGCTGATAACAATAAACTACGCAGTTACACTGCATGGTAAAAAAAAAAAAAAAAAAAAAAAAAAAAAAAAATCGAACGAATACTTTTTTTTTTTTTTTTTTTTTCCCCCCCCTCGAGGGTTCCTACTTCAGAGGGGATTGCAAGACTCCAACCCTAAAATCAAAATCGTGATTGAGATAGGGATGAAAATCGACAGAGGAGGGGGCGACGCGACGCGACGCACTAAGTGGTATTTGACCGAAAAAGTTGGCATAAACTGTTTCTACTGTCCAAATAACTTGAAATTTGGTATTCGGGGGTACTTTTTAACGCTGAATTCAAATTTCACATCAGTTTTTCAAAATTTGAAAATCCAAGATGGCCGCCGACAAATTTTTTGGCTAATCGGTCGGCAGCCATCTTGGATTTTCGAATTTTGAAAAACTGATGCAAAATATGAATTCAGCGTTAAAAAGTACCCTTACCCTTGGATACTGAGTTTCGAGTCATTTAGACGGTGTTGCCAAATTTCACTCTTGTAGCGATGTAGCGCTTACAAC
Source organism: Trialeurodes vaporariorum (assembly GCA_011764245.1). Classification (NCBI taxonomy): domain Eukaryota; kingdom Metazoa; phylum Arthropoda; class Insecta; order Hemiptera; family Aleyrodidae; genus Trialeurodes; species Trialeurodes vaporariorum. Next base: position 49,801,520 of record VMOF01000002.1, read on the forward strand.
ACGTAAAAACGAGAATTTCGTGCAAAAACGCAAAATTCGAACTAATTTTCCCGGAAAAGCCGCATTTTTCCGCAACTTTTGACTTCAAGGCCTATTAGTACGCACTAAGGACTACCATTTCTCATATATATACCCGCGGGATGTGGCAGGATAATTGAACTTAAGTTCTCTTGAAAATCGGAAAATTTACGTTTTTAGCTGAAAACTTTGAAATAGCAAAAAAATATCAAATTCAAATTAAAATTGGATAAAATAGGCATAAACTGATTGTAAATACCTTCAGGAAGACGATCCATGTACAAAAATTTTGTTCTGACTTCATTTGAAACCCTTTTTTTTTACTCTGATTATAGTCTCGTGCTGAGGCTAAATTTAATGGTGGTAAAACTGATTTTTCCCCTGGTGGATTCTAGTTAAATTAATCTAGTTTAGACCCGCTAAATACAAGTTTCTAATGCAAAAATCTATGTAGATTCCGAATATCACAACAGTTTTTCCCAATAGCGACTTTTTTTTTTTTGAGTTTATGCCAGCTTTTTTGGTCAAATACCACATAGTGCGACGTGACGAATAGCACGAACCGCACTCGAAAATTCGAGTTCGTTGCGGATAGATAAGGCCGCTTGAGGCTTGGCGAAGGGAGACGCGTGAGCATGAGCGTCACGCCACTCTGTGATCAGAGTTCGAAAAAAAGTGGACAGAAATCATTGCAAAGGAGTCATTAAAAATCGTCGTTTGCGACCTTTGGAAGCTTCATTCAAAACTTTTCTATGACCTTTCGAGGTTTAAATTACTCGTTAATGACATTTCTAGGTTTAAATTACTTGTAAAAAGTGTTCTCTGAAATTAAAAGTGGTCTTGCAAGTCTCTCTCTCTCTCCGGCCTCTCTCATTGACCCGCTTCACTGTGCGGCGGGAACTGAAGAAAAAATGACAAAGTTCGACACGAGATTTTGCACGGAGGTGATCGGCAGTAAGTCGCGGATTCAGAGGGGAGGGAGCAAAGGTGACTCAAACCCCCCCTCCTTGAGCCAAAATTTGGCGCTATCAGTGAGGGATGGGGCAATTTTGGGGGTTTTGATAGTAAAAAAAAAAAAAAAAAAAAAGGAGGTTTCAGCCGTCTCCCCTAGACCTTAGCCCTACCCCCTTGAGATATGTCTAGATCCGCCAAATAGCCTTCGAGGAGCGGCAGATCTCAGTGATGACGTCATCACGGAATTTTTCGGCGACTACAACTTGAGAACAGAGACGAATTCGAGGAAACGATTGCGAAGTTTTTTTTTTTTTACAACTCACCCTCGACTTTTGTTTGAGCGCAACTTGTATCATGAGTTGCAGTCCACTCGTCTCTGCCTCAATAGCGGTTACATCATGACATTTCCTAAGAAAAAGACCCGAGTTCACTTCATTAAAGTGTTTTTGTGGAAAATGCGTAATTTTCCACATTTTAAGGTCAAATTTCCGGGGGGGGGGGGGGGGGGGCGAAAAGAAAGTATTGGACCATTTTTCCCAGAAATTAAGGATAGAACAATCGGTTCATAGTACGATTGCTCACTTACATTCACTCTTCTGAAAAAATTTCCCCGGCAGTTAAGGCAGGTTCAAAGAGTAAACAAGAGTCCCAACAAAACGGTAGGAGAGCGTGGCATAGTCGAATTACTATCGAATATCACTATCGATTGTACGGCTGGGCCCTGTGAAATCGCTCTTATGGAAATTTAACATGGGATTTTCGACTTTGCTTCATTTAAAGTTTTTCAAGAAAATTATTCTTCCTTATCCTCGGGAAATTCAAATTATATTTTTTTGAGACTATTGCGAAGAGATTGATGGGTCATACATATCACTTCGTCGAAAAAGTAACAGAAGAATATGAATTTGAAAGTAAAATTACGGGTAATTTTTTGCCATGTTTCCCACTCTTCGCACGGGTCGAGCCGAGTGTGTGGTGTATCAGTTGTTTTTTCCAGTTTTCTTGTTTTAGTGTGATGCAGGTGATTTGAAATGCAAGTAAAATTCATTGATTAAAGGAGATACGCCGATTTCATGAATAAACCCGAAGATTTAAACGCAAATACTCGAAATAATACGAAGTTTAAGCAGCTCACAATCGGACGTTACGGCGGAAAAAAATCCTCGTAATTTAACTTTCAATTTCATATTTTTCTGTTAAATTTGTGATGGAGTGATACGTGTGACCCATCAAAATATCTTCGTTATATTCTCAAAAAAATTTAATTTGAATTTCCCGAAGGTAAGACGAGCAATATTTTTCTTGGAATTTGACTTTAAATGGGGCAAAGTCGAAAACCCCATGTTATATCTCCATAAGAGCGATCTAACAGGGCCCAGGCTTTTGCCAGCCAATCAGAAGCTGACTTTTCGATATCGCCAACCTAATCTAACCTGCCACGCTCTCCTACCGTTTTTTTGGGACTCTTATTTACTCTTTGGGCTGATTCGTATTTACTCTTTGGGCTGATTCGACCAGTATAGGGTTGCGTACCATTTAACAACACTGCATTTTGTCCGTTGCAAAATATTAAATTTGTGGATATTTACAGTGAACTCCGACAGTTCAACCTTTCCTATAGGTTTGAAGTGTACTAAATGCAGTGTTGCTATAGTGCACGTGGCGTTACAGATTCGTCAGAACACATCACATCTGTCTAATTTAGGCTGCTTTTACTAGATTAGGCTATTTCCACTCTCCCACTTTGTCATACACATTATAAATCAATGACAACGTCTGTACTAATCTCTGGTCTGCGAACCTTTAGGCGAGGGTAGAGTATACTAAGTATACACTAGGCGAGGGATCTAAGGGTCCGGGCGGGGTGGGGGGGGGGGGCTGGATAGGAGAGGCCACTAGGCCAAACAAAAATCCCTTTCCCGAAGAGAAAACTTAACAAATTTCAGACTGCTGAGTTTTTTGATGCCGGAAATATATATCAACAAACCATACTTGAGAAAAAGAACCGTTTTGTCCTTGGAATCAAATATTGTTGTGGTTTGTCAGTCCCAAAAAAGACGTTTGATGGTGAGCATTTAACCTCTTATGGACCAAGCCCGAGTATACTCATTTTTCTCCTGTAGTCTATTTCACATTGCTCCTGTATTTAGCGATTCCGAATAAACGCGATTCTGGAGGTTGCCACTTACACAAGAAAAGGTTTCGTTTGGGCGCCTTCAATTCGTCGTATAGGCAATTCCAACTCCCCCGAGTACGAACAGTTAACTACCCTCCCTATATTCAAGGAAGAGTAGCGTTCTTTGGATCAAACCGGGTCTGTAAAGGGTTAACCCCCCTAAATGCTTACCGATCATCTATGGAGAAGACCGTCAAGCCACAACGTTATTTGGTCCCAGGAGTACACAAAAAGTAAAAACAGGTATTGCCTGATTAACCAAAATAATGGAACTTTCTCTCCTAATACTCCTTTAGAATGGGGGGGGGGGGGGGTTGTTCAACATGACCTTACAACATAGAGCATTAGGAAAGTTGGCTTTTTGGGATTTTTTTACGACAGGTATTACGAAATTATTCAATTCATAATGGATCAGGAGCAAACTTCAGCTACAACACCACAGAACATGAAGTACACAGATTTTAACCCAAAACAACTCTATGATGAACAAACTAAAAACCTTCAAAATCCACTCAAGAAGTTGTAAATGCCTTGTCAAAAACATCGCCCTCAAAATGTCTATGCTAAACAAGCAAACATTAGTCACCAGGTCCAGTTACCAAATGCAGAACTTCGCAAAAGAGCACAACTTCAGCAAGGGTTCCGTAACTGGATTTGGTGCTTAACAGTTACTTATTTGATGGTACAGAAATTGCTAGCAAACCATTCAAATTCTCTGATTTAAAAAAGACATTTACAGCTTCACGGGTGGATTTCAACGGCTCTTACTATGTTCATTGTTTATTTTGGGTTAAAATTCATGGGTACACATGCTCCAAATTGATGCAGCAAAATTTTGCAAAAGACTGATTGCTGGAATGATCAAATAGAGTTTCAGTTTAACTGCATGGTTTTCTCTTTGTAAATCCTATCGCACATAAATTTTAAGTATAGCTTTCACTTAAAATGAGAGATTGATAATGGCAACAAGCTAATTAGATAGAGATGCTAATTCAAATTACATGTCCTTTCCCAAAATGTGTCAGCATGGACAATTGATTCTAAATTGTTTGCCTCATTTTTTAAACGGAAAATCAAAACTTGTAATTAATTCAGTGGAAATTGCTTTCAAACAAAAGTGCAAATGTTTAAAAACGGCTATCTGGACAAAGAATTCTGACAAAACTATCCAGGTGAAAAATTTTTGCTTGTTTCTGTTCTGTGTCTGTTTCTCTATCGTACAAATCCTTCCAAAAGAAACAGTTATATCAATTTCTGTGTCCAGAGAGCCACTCTAAAATATTTGCACTTTTGTTTAAAACCAATTTCAAATGTATTTGCAAAAACTTTCATTTAAATTTTTTAGATAGTTACCACCCTAACTGTAGGGATAGCTCTTATGCGGGTGTTTCACCGCAAACAATAGACCTGTTTCAGGGAGAGGAGGGTAAAAGGATGGGAGAGAGCGCGTGGACCTAGCCGTAGGCCAAATACCCAACGTAAGGAAGGACTACCTGCAAGCAGCATGGATAGTGGCAAATAGTTGCAATGAAATAACTTTAATTTAACATTTTTAAAGTTAAAAAAAAATGAGGCAAACAAACAGAGCCCAAGTGAAAGTGTCCAATGGCGATTTCCATCATAACTGCCTCCTTGGTGTTTCAAAATTATGTCCCATAAACCCTATCGATTAGTATAGCTTGATGGATATTGGTCAACAACAGTTTTAAAAACAGGGTATGACAAAGACAAATCTAGGAATCTGATTTTCTCTCTCTTGTCCTATTTGATTATGCATGCAGGGCTGCCGTTTAGCTGAAGTACTTGTCCATATATTTTTTTTTTTTTAATGTAAGCATTTTTTTCCAATTCAACATAAAATGTTTAGATTTCCTGACATATTTGGCAACACTACATTCATGTTAAAAAAGGACAGACACATAGGCAAGAGTCACAAGGAACTGCCCCTTCCTTAATAATTTTCCAACACATGTGTGCTTGATTTCGCAAAGAGAGAGAATGATGAATTCCTGGATCCGCCTCTGGGCTATAAAGATACATAATTGAGGCTGTCTCTGGAAAAGTGGCTCATAAAATGATAGGTGTGCTCATCTGAGTAAATTATAATGAGATCGTGTTGCTTATATTTTCTCAAATGAGCACTACTGATGTTTTATGGACCCTTATCCGGTGATGTCCTCAATCCTGTAGATAATTCAGAATCAGTAAAATTTAAAACTTATCTTACAAGCAATAAATCAAAGTTCACTTACCTTGGAAGTAACTTTAATGGGCACAAAAAAAATATAGCGGAAGGGTGTACAAAGTAGAAACGTTAACCGAAATTTAAACAGATAATCGATACAGGACAATGATTCTTTCTTCCCTTAAAAAATATGCATGCATTCACACACCCAATGGGTCTGTTGCACACTTTTGCTACAGGAATATAAAGGTTTGATTCTGGCGTGAAAATCACTTTGAGAGCAAAAAAAAAGTCTCAAAATCACCTGATAAACCCACAACAAACGTTTCAAATAAAGCCTAAGATGGCAGTGGAAAGGGCGAATCAACCCTGCATGCCTGCACCACGAGCACCAAAAGATGGCCGATAACAGTAGTTTATCATATTGGTTTCTGAATATAAACAAACGTCTTACTTCCTCTTAGTTCCTACATTTTTTATCATTCTGTGGGTTTTTTCCCCATTAAATTCTACTTCTTTGTTATTATTTATGATTACCATGGTGAATATATTACGTTCTGTGTTGATTTGCCCGAATTCTGAAAAAGAAACGCCAGGCAAGCAACTACTTTGTCAAATGCCGTTGTTGGCCATCTTTGCTGCTTATGGTGCATGCATGCAGGGTTGATTCGCCCTTTCAACTGCCATCTTAGGCTTTTCTTAAAACCCCTTTTGCAGCTTTATAAGTTGATTTTGAGATTTTTTGTTGCTCTCAATGTGATTTTCATGCGATTTTACACCAGAATCAACCCTCCGTATTGCTAAGGCAAAAGTAAGCAACAGACCCATTGCTATTACGCATTGAATCTGCATTTGTCCAAGACAAAAATTGGGCGAATCGCATTTTTTGTTTACTTAATCAATTACTTCTGAAAAGTAATCGAGGTAGATTTCAGTTGTAATCAAGCACACCTATTTCAATGAAACTAATGGTCTGATGTACGACAATTTAATTAATCTTAATAAGTGAACGCTTGATTAGCGCAAAAATCAATCAAGATTATTTTGAAAAGTCTGTGTGCACTTGCTTACAGCTAAAATCTATAAAGATTACTTTAAAAAGCAGTCACGGAGTGGGGAATTGATTACCATTTGCGCAACTCTGCTTAAACGGGTCGGAAGAATGAAATGCAAAGTAACATTTTTGCAAAAATTTAATCAGATGCAAATCCTGTTGGTTAATAGTGAGAACTATCTTTCCTAAGAGCACTTTAAGGATCCAGCCATCAGAGCAATCTTGGAAGCCAATGGGAGCGTTCTAGAACTCTCCGGAATATTGCGCCAGTGCAGGAAACATTATGAATAGTGATCATTTCCAACATATAAAGGTATACGACAACGCAGGATACTATAATCTTTTCTGCACTGATGCAATACTCCGGAGAATTCTAGAACGCTCTTAATTCACAGAATTGCACCAAGAATTTTGGAGTGATTTTTGGGGTTAGGTAAGAAAGTGACAGGCACCATTGTAGCGAAAAAATAAAGATGCATCCTCTTTCACTAAATATTTTGCTAAAATTATGAACGTGGAGCCTGGCACTTTCAAAAAACCAGTTTCAGTGCAATTACAAAGCGGAGATTCCGAAACGCTCCAATGATAGTTTAGGACGGAAGATGCAAATATTGAATCGGCTACCCACAAAATACACGGTAATCTTAAAACTTTCTTTTCCTAGTTTGGCAAAGTAGAAGTCTTCATTGCCTGGACTTGGTTGAATTACTAGAATGCATGCCTGATTCACATTTTAGAAAATTATAATTCAAGTGGGAGGGTTGATAATTATTCGACCCTATGGCATACACAACTTTTTTGTCTTCTGACCTTTCTAGAGTCAGGAAACCCTTCCTTTTCGACCACTTGTTTTGAAGGAGAAGAATATGACGCGGAGCATATCAGGGACTCTAACTTTTTTTATAGAAACAAAAATCAAAAGCTGTGTGATCTGACGATGCTGTTTTTACTTTCTGCTTAAATTAAGATTTTCTAGAATGAAGATTTACTTAAATTAAGATTTACTTACATGGAATCGGCAGCTCTGATGACAGTCCCATTTGTATTGGTCAAAACTGTGGAGATGGATATTGGTGGAGCAGGAGAATCGCTATTTAAAACAACCTGAAATCATGTAATGATAATGAGATTAGAGACAAGTATTTTGCGACAACTAGAGCTGAAGCATTTTGAGTATCAGGTAAACGGATTCTGACAAGGAGCTGTGCTTGCTTCCGAGATACACCAAAATGCATCGTTAGGTGATTGGTTAGCATCGAGTCGTTACTCTTTGCTACACAACCACTCACTGATCCGTTTTACTCCGTTTCGGCAGCAGGCAATGCTGCCGAACGCTGCTGTTGTCAGAACCTGCCAACCCGATAATTACAAGCTTCAGCTCCAGTCTGTCTCCACAAACTAATATAGTCGAATTCGCATCCTTTGGTTTTACACTGTCACATTTTTAAGATTGTGCCGCCTTGAATTTTTCAAACCAAATCAAATGCATCTAATTTTATGAACTTCATCAATAAAAATTTGCCAAATCACGACTCTTCTTGATGAGAGAATGTTACGTAAATTTGCAAGCAGAATTCTTCTAATAAAACAGAGGAAACATTCCACAGACAGGACAAGGTTGCAACGGATATAGCTCGTTTTAAAACTAAACGCTTCTATTGAATTGCGATGTTTTGTTTTGTGGTACTTTTTACCTTATTTTTGAAGTTATTGACAAGCTATTTTGCAGAGACATTCTTCAGATGATGATTATCTAATACCTAACCTTCCGTTTCCTTGAATATAAATTACTTCTGGCCTGTAATTTGAGATTTATCAAACGGAAGCGCTCTGGCGGCAGAAATTGGCACTAAACAATGAAGATTCACCTTAAATTCAGCTGTTTACAAGGAAGAATTGGGCAGTGTCAACTTTTCAAATGTTATCCAGATGAACTAATGTATGAGGCAATTTAAATTACCTTAGTAACTAAATTTTTTAAAAATTGGAATTCCAGTCGCCCTGGCATGGATTAGCTCAAATTTAATCATTGAGCTTTAATTTTTACAGTCAAGTGACTGGGCATTCTGTGTACCCTAGCATCACATTGGGAGAAAAACCTGAGAACCTTAAAAAACGAAATTTTATTTGAACTGTGAGAACTTACATCAGAGAGAATGGTACACTCATATGATGGCTGATATTTTTCCTGCTCTCCGATTGGTTTTTTGATAATTTTTTCACGATCCTGTTTATGCTTGCGATCTGCTCCTTTAAGCTGAAAAACAAAAAAATTTCAATGCGTTAGCTTTCATGAACTAAAATTGGATTTAGTAATCTCAAAATCTAATTTTGACACAAAATTTAAGTAGTAGAAGTAATGGTAGTAGTAAAGGCCCGCCCAAACCTTGTATTTGTTTTATAGGTATTTCACAGCGAACGACTGGACTGAGAGTATAAAAAGAGAATAAGAAGGAATGGAAGTACTTACAATGACTTTCAAAAGAGAGCATCCTCATCAAAATTCTTACAATTAAATGTGTCCTTTATTTTCAATGAAACTTTGGATTTTTCATGACGTACATTAAAAGGGGCGTTCTGATTAGTCCTTAAACACTTGAAAACCGCAAAATTGTTTGAAGATTGCCAAGGTTTGAAAGAGTAAAAATTTTGACCAGGGTACTTTCTTTTGAAGGTTATAGTACCTACCAAGGTACCTCACAGTGAGGAAAGCGGACAAGAGGGAAACCACACCAAGTGTGACATACTGAATTTTGATCGAAAATTCAATACATGAAAAAAAAAAAAAAAAAAAAAAAAAGTGTAATTCACTACACAAAACTGAGAAACTGATTCTTTTAAGTTGTCATCTTACTATAACTTGCCTCTATTGTTTAGCAATAATCTCATAATTATTTATCTATCACCTAACTTTCGTTACAGGATTACGATTCAGTTACAAAAAGCCATCATTAAACAAGAGAGGCAATGGCTAGAAGAGAGGAAAATGGAAGTGAGACAGGAGCTTAAGATGATTCCATGTCACGTCACGGTGATCGATGCTCGAATCTGCAAAATAAGGACGTAATTATGGCATTTCGAAAAATCCAACTGCGATACGAGAGTTCGAGCAGCGATTGTGTGCATTCCCATAATTTCGACCTCATTTTGCAGATTCGAGCAACCAAACTTAGACACTTGCTTTCTCTCAACTCCTGCGTTCTTTCTCACGACTTTGCAGCTAGAACGACAAGACATTCCTCAGGCACACACTAAAATTATCAATAAAATGGCGAGCTATAACAAGCTGAAGCCGGTCATTTTCAAAGATTTTCAAGTACATTTGATGATATCATCAAAACTCAAGGATTTTCAAGCAAATGAAAACCGGGGAAAAGAAATCAAGGATATTCAAGGACTTTTCAAGGCGCCACGAACCATGTTTTTATACACACGACATTTTGTTAGACCTTTCCACTTACAAACATTCAACATGAGAAAGCTAAGACTTTTCATCACAAGGTTAGCTCACAATCAAGCAACTTTAAGACTTACTTTGAAAACTTTAATTTGGCAGGAGGCAGCATGAAGGCAGTGAGGGACTTTTCCTTGTAGATAAGTTTCAACTTGAATTCGGAAAGGGACGCCCTTTTCTCCGCCATGTTTCTTCGGAGTGAATTCCGTGCTGATGCAGTTTACCTGGACACATTCATAAGCAATCACTAAAATGAGGGTTGAACGATTGAACAGACTTTTTTACACAAAAGTCGTGCAAAAGCAGGCGAATAAACAGTTTCGGTGATGACTCAGTGATGACATCATCCGTTGATGAGCGTTCCTAACAAAGACAAACTGTTTCTCTTGCTCTCATGTAACCCCCATGTAAGTGCTGCAATCTCACTCTAATTTCGATAATCATGTGTAAAGACATATTTTGTGAAATTTTTTGGCAGAAAGGAATTCCTCTAGGTCTTTTAATGCAATTTTGATAATGTTATGTTGTAAAACAAGGCCCTGTACATATACAAATTTCGAAACTAGAAAGAGATGGGTATACATGGGGGTCACGGGAGAGTGAGTGAGATAGTTTGGAACGCTACTCGAGTTTTGTCACAACTGACTGCGACTGATGAGTGGATTGTTGTGATTGTATGCACTAAAACGGTCTATAGAAAATAAAGGATCTTAGATACATTTGTCGTTGAGTCTGTTACAATCTTTTGACTCAATGATTTTATGCATAAGCACCAATAAACAGGGAGGATCAAAGTTCTCTATTGCCTGGATAAGATACAAAAGTGCTATTAGCGTCACTCTTCATCAGTTTCAGTGAAGGATTTCCCAGGAAGAGGGGGTAGGGTAGCAGGATCACTCGAAACTTTTGAATAACAACCCCTGTTCTGCGATACCGTGCTCGAAAGAATATTAAATTCTGAGAGAGTTGACGCAGATCTCATGTCATTATCTTTCATCATAATTCAAAGTCAAACTTCAAAATTGACACATTTTTCAAAATTTGACAAAAAGTCCGAATGCAAAAATAAACTTTAGGTTGCAAATGTTCTGTTAATTTACCACTTGTAGCAGAAAAACATGTTTGCCCCCAATATTGATCCAATTTTTTTTCCCTAGATGTTAGCATTATAAATAAAAACAATAAAATGATTGGAAAGCAGAAATACTAACTTTTATGTAAACACCAACTTCATTTGTTGGGTCCCATAGAAATTCGATACTGTTTATCATTTTGTCATCTTGTTCAAGATCACAGATACCATAGGATAATGGTAGATCAACTTCAAGAAGTCTGTCGCTGGGATGAGTTGAACGCCAATTCGCCATCTGCTCACGCTCTGTGTACTGCAAACGGCGATCATGGAACATCACGCGCACAACCGACTGTTGACATAAAAAAAAGGAAGAGCTCAGTTGAGAAGAAAAAAAAGAAAGCACAATATACTCATCTACACAATAGTGAAACTCTATAGGGAACAGGAAGTGAATGTCGTTTTTCAATGAAATCAAACGGGAAAATTGAGTTGTAACCTTCCGACTTCTAGGGTGCGCCACCGTCTCATCCAATGCAAATCAAATGGAAGATGTTAGTTCAACCTTCCGACCACCAGGGGGGCATTTACCGATTCTCTAACATTGAGTTTCGTTACTGTACAGATAAGTATACTGTGAAAGGAACTACAGGTATGTCAAAAGAAGAAACAAACAGGTAAGATTTAATTGACAGAAAAACTTTTTTAAACAAGTAATGAACCTGAGAAACTTGAGTTAAACTAACGTAAAAAATAATAAATACCAAGAATAGACTAATGGGAAGACAACCAGGCATTCAGACCTGGTACCAGCATTATCACCAGCTCTCTAGGCGTTTGGAGAGCATTGAGTTACCCCAATGAGAGTAGAGAGCTCTCCATGCTGGTTAAACCAGCCTTCAAAGGCAGCGCAGGCCCTTTATATTGGAAATTCATTCCGCCAAAAGCTTAGTGAGGGCGAGTGATACTATGTCTATCTGCCTCACTTGCACTCATTGAGGCTTTTGAGAATTTTAGTATTTCCAATATCCTGGCTTTATTTTTGAGAGTTTCAGCTTGAAACTTTCAGGGTATCTCCCTAAAGTATGTCGACGTTTCTCAATCTGTACCATTTGTGTAAATTCATAAATTTTAGCCAAATATTGTATACTTTTTGGGCAGCGTAACTTGGTGTCTACTGTATGAACAAATCGACCCTGGAATCACCTTGTCTGAAATTAAAAGTTCTTGAAAAGAGACGTCTAACTTTCTAAAACTTGAAGAACATTATTTTGAGTTTTTACCTTTAAAATTTTTCCTCGAAAACCGGTCAGATCGCCGAGCTTTTTCAGTTTGATTTCATACGATTGACCTTGATTCAAATAAGTTAAAGTCTCTTCGTTCATTTTGGTCGCAATTGATGTTGCTGCTGCCAAAACATACTGAAATCTAAAGCAGAAAGTAAATTTTATTGACATTACCCGTTGAAAGGAAGAAAGGACCTGTCGATTTGTAGCTCTGCAAATTCCTACCGCATTTTTGTAATTTATTATTCAAAAGACTGACTGCTCTATTTTTCACTGTCGTGGGGTGTTGTGTTCCCAAGGAAACAAAACTATCAATGGTTTTTAAAATATGCAAATAAAATTGACCCTTTGAGTTATTATTGTTGCTCATTAATTGCAGTTTTGGCTTTCGTAAAACCATTTTCATACATTTCTTTTCTGTTTAAAAATTCATTCACAGAGAAGATAAGGACAGATTTTAAAAATTTGATTGTAAGAAACTATTGATATTTTTGTTAATCAATAGTTTTACCACACTTTGGTCATTAAAATTAGTTTCATTAACACCAAATATTTATTTCCAGTGGTTTTCCTCCCTCTCATACAATCTTTTGTGTTTTTTAGTACAAATTAAGATTATTTTAAAAACTAGTTTCAAAACCAAAAGTGGGCAGTTTTTAAAATATCAGGCAGATGCAGAAAATTTTTCTGGGGGGGGGGGGGGATTAAATTTGAAGAGTTGCAGGAAGAAAATTTGGGCTATTCCCTGATGAAAAAAGTCAAAATGTGAGACTGGGGAGGAATTGACCTACGCTAAGCAAAACTTAGTTTGGGGAGTTTTTTTTAAATTTTATCTAAGGTTAGAATAAAGAGTTGAATAATGAAAAGCACTATAAAGACAAACCTGCAATCTTCCGGAACAGGAGATGCTGTCGATGTGGGAATAACGGATGAAACAACATTATCACTATCCGACTCCCCACAGTTTTCCCCATCCTTGTTGACAAAAACTTGATAGCTCTGTTTGTGATCTAAAAAAAGAAAAATGAAACATGACGACTGAAGAAAATGGCTGAGTAAAAACCTTTACAAAAGACTATTGACTATTGATGTAGAGAACATTGAGTTGATCAAAAGAAGTTTAGAAAAATCTAAAATAATTCAAACATACAATAAAGCAAGATAAATTTTCAAATACTCAGTTGTTCTCATAATTGTGAACCTTAAACCAATAAAATCAGCGGTACGCAATACAACAGTTTTCGACACTTAAACAACAGTCGGTAGGTATTTTAACATACTGAACAGTGATTTAACCCTTTAAATCCAACACTAATACAAATCAATCTCAATAAATAGAATGAACTTTTTCCATTTAGTTTTATGTCCATAGTGATTTTTTAAAAAATACATTTAAAACTATGTTAATTTGGTCGTACAAATTTGTACCTTCAGCATACAAAGGGTTAATAAGGGGGTATCCTACCCTAAATTTGGGTCACTTTAGCAATTTTTGGGGATTTTGACTTTTTCGACTTTTCTTGTTCAGGAAATCCTCGTGAAGAACGTGATATTTTTGGTTTTTTTTTAAAGGCTTAGAAATATTTTTAATTAATTTTTTAAAGTCAAGCGCCAATAATTTACACATCTATGGTGAGCAAAAAATAAATGTTTGTTATTTTCTTTTTCCATTTTTAGAGCATGTTAATTTTCCCCTGTTTTGCCGCACAGGAAAGTTGGCATCTCAGTCCCTAATTGAGCTACAGACTTCATTTTTTTTTTAAAATGTTCGAAATTGTATTATCTGTGATCTGTTGGAATCAAATTTTTAACCTACCCTCAATATTTTTTTCAAATTAAAGTTTAAAGTGAAAAAGTAAGCTAAAAAAAATAGATGCCATTGAAAAATTCTTACCCGGGCAACTAAGCATTGAAAAAAAAAAAATCTGTCTCCAACAGATCACAGAGAATCTAATTGTGCATCATTTGAGCCAAAGAACAAGTCAATAGAGCAATTATATCAGGCTCTAGCAACTTTCCTGTAAACGACCTTTTTTTCTGCTTATTATTAGATTTCAGGGGCAGGTATGCAACCACCACAACAAAAATTTCAGGGTTGCCTAGTTTCAATGTGCTTATTCCATTGCCAAAATTTCAGAAATTTTGGATTGGAATTGGAAATTTTGAAACTAGTGAAAAAAATTTTTGAAATAAATGCAAACTGCGGTAAAACTGCTGAAAATTGTGAAATAGAGGGTACATAGAGCATTTTTATAAGGCTCATTGGTCACTGTAAAATGGTGACTCTAACTGTCACATTTTTCTGCATACAGAGGCTTTCTTTCAACAGTGGCAAATATCGACAAACAGATTAACTCTACAATAATTCAAAACATTCATTCATTCATTCACAAAATGAATTTTGGATGCTGAAATCACTTCTGCAAAAAATGGTCTCTTACTGGGAAAAAAAAAATGGTTTCCTATTGCAAAAAGCCATCCAATTTATCTGATTTTTGCTTTTCGTGCAGCTAGTTTTTTTTTATTTTTTTATTTTTTTATTTATCTGATTGGCGTTGTCATTTATTTTGGTTTGTTACTACGCCTTTATGTTTACTTTTGTCTCAATTCCTTTTTGAAAAGGGTCTTATCCGGATAAATAAAAATAAAGAGCAAACTTACCATTGAAGGAATTTGTACTTTCATAGCTGTGCTCCTTGCCCACTTGTAAACCATTGGAATCTGGCTTATCTGAGCCTTCTTCAGTCGGGGATTGCTGACTTACACTGAATCAAAATTAAATGCAAAATGATAGGTGAAGCAAAAAGAAGGAGAAAACTGAGCAAAACAACAATGGAGGCCATTTATGTGAGAAGGATAAAGAAAAAATCAGAAGTGCATTATTTGGATGGAGGCCATTTCTGGAAAAGGGCCCATAGAACAAAAGGTCTCTTAAGGTGATTCTTCAGCGTTTATTGCCGATTTATGCCACTAGATTAATGTCAAATTACAGCCAAAAGTAATTTATATTTGAGAAAACTGAGAGTCAGTTACTAGATAATCATCTGTAGAACGTATCTGCAAAATGTCTCGTCAATAACTTCAAAAATAATGCTGAAAGTACCAAAAAATGGAATATCGCACATCGATTTGTGTATCAAAATGCGATATTTAAATTTTTTGGTAGGTACTTTCAGCCTTATTTTTGAAGTTATTGACGAGATATTTTGCAGAGAAGTTCTTCAGATAATTATCTGACACTCAGTTTTCTTAAATATACATTACTTTCAGCCTGTAATTTGACGTTAATCGAATGGTAGCAATCTGGTGGCAGAAATTGGCACTAAACGCTGAAGAATCACCTTTAGACAAAAGTCTTTATTGTACCACAGTGATGCTGATTTCTTAGAAGGGCACACTCGTTATTTATGGGCCTTTTTTTCGTAAATGGCCACAATGGGGCTCTTGCTGACTGTAGCAATAAGCAATTGAATCGTTGAATTTTTAATAAAATCCAGCAGAAATTACAAGGAGCACATTAAAAATTTATGCTATTCACTCGCAGACTCACAAAATGACTTTAACGTTCAAGGAAAAAAGTCAGGGCTACGCAGGTAGAGCTCGTTTCAGAAGTGTAGGCGGACCTAAATCATAAGCTTTGGCGAATTTTCAAATTTAATTCCTTTAAAATAAAACCAAACTTGCCTCTGACTTTGTTCTTTTGCGTTTAAAGTGTTCCTCTTTGAAAAGTGAACACTCAATTTCATTTTCATTAATTTTCATCGGGTAATATCAGAAATAATGTTGACAAATTCCAAAGATTATCGGTCTAGGTCCGCCTACACTTCTGAAACTACCTCTACCAAGGGAGATTCCTATCTGATTTGCTACTTTTCTTTGAGTGTTTCTTAAGAAAAAGGGACAAATTAGACAGAAATCCCCTATGACACCTGCATAACTCTACCGGTTAAGAGCAAAGATGGCGGAACTATGCAGGTATCATAGGAGATTACAACCTAATTTGTCTCTCTCTTTAGAAACACACAGAAGGAAACTGCAAATTAGAAAGGAATCTCCCACGGTACCTGCATAGTCCTGCGCCTGCCATTCGGCTTTGAACTTTCAGAACTTCAAAGTCAATTTGTGAATCAGTGAGTAAATTTCGTAAGTTTTTAATGTGCTGACCAAAATGTTTGCTGAATTTTACTCAAAACTTAACGATTCAATAGCTTATAGCAAAAGTTAGCAGGAGCCTCATTGTTTCTTCTTTGTTAAAACTCACTTCTAGGACACCGCACACTTCCTGATATACACCCTTTTTACATAAATGGCCTCAATCTATCATAGATAATTCTTTTATAAGAGGTTGAAGACAAGCTAGAAAAGAGAATGTGAATTCCAAGAGGCAAACAGTGTTTCAAAAATAAGATACTTTTTAGAGCCCAGTTCTTAGGAGCTAGAACATTGGCTGGCATCATTTATAAAAAAAAATCAATCGTTTGGAGAAAACATAAATTGATCAGATAGAGATGATCTTGAAGCTCAGATGCATCGTCAAGCAGAATCACATGAACCAAAGTGCCATTAGAATAAAAGAAAAAAAAATTAGACACTCTTTGGATACGTCTTTCTCAAAAAAAAAAAAAAAAAAGCCAAAAAATTTAGCAAAGGAAGCAGCAAGGCAAAAATAAATTCGTTTGCCCAGCCACCCACTTGACGATTAATCCTTGCGAGCAGCTTTTACACAGTCTTCAGCCTTAAATTACGGCAGTTCTCAAACTGTACAGACTATGTCTGTAGCGTGCTATCAGGAAAAGCAGATAAAATGGCAGGGAGAATTAAAAAGAGAATGAAAAAAACAGGGTAATTGTCGATGAAACTTTAAAATTTAAACTTTTGCAAAGCATGGGATTCAAAGCAGCTGCCTTACTGAGAATGGTCTTAGTCTCCAAGGCAGCCTATCACTCAAGTCTAGTGGAAACATTGGGGGTGTCCCATCTAATCGCAACTTCCTATGCTGAGAAAAGTGATTGATCATAGAGAAAGCTGCAATGGGGATGTTGCAAGGGTCGGAATTTCAGGGTTTTGACTTGAAAAATCAAATCTGTAGCAAAAATGAGGGAGACTTGTTTTTCCTTTTTCTTCTAAGTTGCTCCATTGTGGAGTTATAAAGCTCTAAAATTTTGCCCCGTTTGAAACAGAGCCTTTTGGCGGGAACCGAGCATGAGCCAAGCTGTGACGTCGGTGTTCAGATTGCCTCATAGCGAGCCGCGTGAAGTTGCAGGCGGCCCCGTGCATTCATACGAGATGCTTGTAGCGGCATTCTGGTCGATTCAACGTGAGACAGTGATGATAAAATATGGAAGGAGCCGATAGCAAATTTTGCTTACTTTCATTTTGTTCCTTAGCATTTTCCACCTCCGATCAAAAATAAGCAAGATTGACCGAAAAAATGTAGAACGTAATGAATGTTCCAATGAATCTCCCGAGTTCCCAATTTTCGCGTTCATCCAGTTACCGAGTCGGCTAAATGATTTAAGGAATTATAAAAGCAGTCATCTGAAAGGAAATTTAGTGTTCTTTAAATTTAATAAGAAGTATTTTTCGTGTATGATGAAGTCCATTTGAGGTATTTGATATGATTGACGAAGAGATAGCTTTATTCAATCAAAAGAACGAATCATTAAATTCAGCAGTTCGTGCGCAGATCATTGATTATTTCGATTACAACGCATCCGACACAGCTCGGTTCTCGCCAAAAGGCTCCGTTTCAAATATTTGAAATTTTGTCCACCTTTGAGCCCATTTTCTTGGTGTTCCCGCCACTTAGAAGCAAAAAGAAAAGATATGGGGTCAATAATTTTTCGTCTAGTTTTATTACCTGGAATAAAAAAAATTGCGCAACATCCCCATTAGATGAGACTCCCTCATTGTGACCCACTCATTCGACCGCCGTGTTTGAATTTTGTTTAACGCATTTATTAGGGCCCGGTTTTATGACCTCTGGTTAAGTGATAGTTTGGCAGTGGTTAGAGCTCTAACCTCAAGTATATGAAGAGTGGTGTTTTACCACCTCTTGTTTTGTTCTGGTTAGGGGTTGAGCCTCCTTTGTCCTCATCCTTAACCGGTGGTTTGGCCGCTTACCCGATTGCCTTGTGGTTGAGTCAAACTATTGGTTTGGACAAACCAAGGTTTGTAATACCGGGCCTAAAAGTCTGTGAGTGGCTTTTGAGACTTTCGATACCCTCAATGTAATTTTCATGCAATTTTAATTTGGAATCGATCCTCCATAACGCTAAAGCAAAAGTTTGCAACAGACCCATTGCTTATGTAAAAATTCAAAAGACAGTATGTGACTTTATTGACTGAGTAATTAAGGGCCTTGCCTTGTTGTTTTTCCGGCAAACATCAATCGATTGGTCATACTTAAAGGTATACATCCTTAAGTTTTCAAAACAATGACTTTATATTTAAAAACGTTGCAAAAGGACCAGTTGAAAAAATTGAAACCAAGAAAAACATTTGTTGAGTCAGCTTAATAGCAATTGAATAAGTAGCAGAGAATTTAATTTTAGTCACTATTTAAGGCATGAACATGCAAAGTCTGAGTTTTGGAGACCGTAAAGTGAGAAGCTTACTTTTTAGCCTAGGCATTTTACAAGTCACTAGTAGGAACTCCGAGCATGAAAAATGCCTGAGTCACATAAAAACGCCAGGTCTGTCAATGCAAGGTTACTTTTTTGGAGCCTAGGGCCAAACAGAGTATGGGACTGACGCCCCTCTCGCCTGATAAATATTAGGGGCGTAAGTGACTTACGTCAAGTTAAAACGTACAATAAACCTAACTCACCTAAAATATAAGAAACAGGTGTATAAGAAAATATTTGAAAACACCCCAAAAAATTTTAATGAGGACATTTCGGCTCAAATCACAGCCATTTTCAATTTAAAAATTTAAAAAAAAAAAGAATAAAAAATTTCTAACATTGGAGAGAGTCACCCAGATAACGTCTCTCTCTCAAATTTTTGATATTTTTTTATTATTTATCTTTTCATTTTTTTAAATTTTTGCATTGAAAATGGTTGCAATTTGAGCCGAAACATTGTCACCAAAACTTTTTCCAGCGTTTTCCCGTACCCCAGTTTCTTTTACGTCAAGTCGTCCCTGGTTCGTTTTCTATCATGTATCTTTGTAACTCACTTACATCCTTAACATCCATCAGACAATAGGACCGTTCATCCTGCACTCTACTTGGCCCCTTAATTGGCCCCATTGGAGGGTAGAGAGAAAAGAGAAGAGAGAAAAACGTTTCCGATGAGAGCGAGCAGCCAATTGATAAACTGAAGCACTACACGATAAGCAAGCAAAAGGGCGAAAGAGAGACAGAAGAACTGGGATGCCAATGGAGAGCAGCTTCTTTATCTAGCATAAATCAAGCCTATTATTAAAAAAGATTTGAAAGGCAGAATTTTAATTTTCTCATTTCAATATTAAGCCTTCTACTTAAATCGTTCTAATTTTTCACAATGGGTTTTCTGATAAACTATAATGCTGCGAGACTTACAAATTGTCAGATGTATTGGTATTAGGTGATGGTATTTCTTGTTTTAACACAGTTAAGGACGGTAGAGACAAAAAGGCATCACTGGAAATAGAAATTTCAAAATTTTCTTAGAATCGTAAAATTGTCACTAAAAAGATTTTGTTTAAATAACAAACGAATTAGATACCTATTATTGGTGATACAAGAGTCCAAGACTGTTTTTAAGCCTTTGCTAAAAACCACTTGAATGGGTTGAAAGCTGGCAATGTTTGCAAAGTGATGATTGAAATTTTTTGCGAATCAGGAGAGAACTCAAGATTCCAACGAGCTATAGCGATAGAGTGGATTTGTGGGACGTTCGACACAAAGGCAGCCATATTCAAAATCTTTTATGAGCGTTTTTCACACAGGCTCGGTTTGTTTGTCTCACTTTTTTTTAAACTTTAAATTTTGAAAAAAAAATTGGATAAATACATTTGAAATTGATTTAAAAATAAAGTGCAAGTGTTTTAGAGAGGCTATCTGGACATAGAAATCGATTGAACTGTTTCTTCTGGAAGGATTTGCACGATAAGAGAAATATGCTAAATTTTCCCACCTGGATAAATGTATTAGAATTCTGTGTCCAGATAACCACTCTAAAATGCATTTTCGTTTAAAACCAATTTCCACTGGATTTATTACATTTTTTTATTTTAAGTTAAAAAAAATGAGGCAAACAAACCAGAATCAGATCGTCCATACTGCCTCACTTTGAGATAGGAATCATAATATGTATTAGCCTCTCTACCTCTATAGCTCGTTGCAAGATTCACAAAAAAAAGTCAGAACGAATTATGGCATTGGCATCAGAAAAGAGTGAAAAAGACAATTTTTATGACAAGGAAGTGCTAAACTCTCTTGGGGATGAACAAACGCTCCAGGGAAAAATAAACAGTACAGAATGTTTCAGTGACAAGCAAGAAATTTAAAATCCAAGAATCCGATTGGTTTAGTTGCTTTTCTTTCAACTTGAAACCAACATCTGATTGGTCAATTTTGAATTTCCCGCTACTCACTAAAACCATCTATAGACCAGTAGCGTGGCTTGCAATTAGACAACGTTGTACTGCGTCCATTTTAACCCGTGTAAAAGGTCAAATGCAAAAGTGTTCACCGAACACCCAACATTTTGATCTTTTACAAGGGTTCAAATGGTGAACTGCAATGTTGCCAAATTGCACGCTACACCGCTGCTATTGACAGGCACAAAATGTACGGAGGAGAAGCAATAGTAGAAATTATTGCATTAAACTACACTTAGAAAACTGAAAAAAGCAAAAATAGAAGCCTGAGTTTACGCAAGACTCCACCCACCATGACTATAAAGGAGGACCGGTTAGGGCAAAGAAATGTTTACTAATGTAAACAACATAGAGCATAGATTAGTCAAGATCCAATTTTAATGGGAATACAAACTCGATAGATTCTACAGAGCAATAAATTTACTCCAGCATTCTGACGAAAACTACCGATTATCAATTTAGCAAAGTCACTAGGACAAATCTTTCCCTGCGATTCAAAACCACTCACTCTGAAATGGATGGATGTGAGAAATGAGTTTGCAGATAAAAGAGAATATAAGTCAATGGAAGCTGTCTCCAGAAGAAGGACCTATAAAACAACAGGTGCGCTCTTCAGCTAAAAACCTTCATTTGCTCACAATGTACATTTCTCAGGAAGAGTACACACATTGTTTTATGGGCCCTTTTTCCAGAGACAGCTTCAATTGCTATGAGCATCATTTTACAATGATTAGAGCTCAAGCATTTTGAGTATTTGGTTGATGGGTTCTGAGAACCTAACTCTGAATCGCCTGAATTTCAGACTGACAACAATCTTGTACAGAACGATTCAAGCAATGGGAGACAAACAAAGACACCCTTATAATAGAGACACCCATGAAAAGATACAAATAAGTTAAACAATGAATGATTCAAGAATATTTCATCTAACTTCAGGCAGATACAACCAAAGTTTAGGATACTCAAAACAGATAAAACCTGAAATGAAACTTAAGATTGGGGACAAAATTAATTTTTTTCTTTCTTTTTTTCAAGAAAATAAGTTTTCTAGAAGGGCAGGGGGTGGGAGATTGATGAATGGAAGTATTTAAAATATGTTCCAGAAGTTTGCATTATTAATTATTAATGCGTTCAGGAAGTTTGGTTCTTTTTTTTTCTTCCTCATTCCAACTTTTCATTTTCTTACCACTACTTGAATATTTATGCTTTTCCAAAAATTTCAAAAACAAATCCTCAGAAAATTGATTAAAATATTGGGTGCCAAAACAAACCAATAACAACAACAATAGAAGCAATACTTTAAGAGGGTTTTTAGGAAACAAAAATCGAAAAAAACGAGTGTCACAAAGAAAAATCAATTGACAATATTGACAAATAAAGCCATTTAGGAGAGTAAAAGAAAAATTACATCAGAAGTACTTTGAGTGCAGGGTAAAGTTAGACCAAAAGGACAGCATCTTCAAAGTAAAGAGAGGGTCATGCAAACTGGGTCCAAGAGCCGATGAAATTAACAAACGAGAAGCTGATTATGAATGGATTTTTTTTTTTTTTTTTTTTTTTTTTTAACTAGAATAGTAAAACATCCCAACTTTCATGAGAACTATTTCAACAAACCTGGATTTCAGGTGAATCCATTATTGATTTCAACTCACAAAAAGGTCACCAGATGGCATTACTCCAAAACTAACTTGTCTTAATAGAATGAATCAGTTTCCCGGGACTTAAAACTCTGAATTTAATTAGTGATTTTCAAGCAATATGGAGCGCATAACGCCATATATTTTAACCAAGTTTCATCAAACAACACACTAGGAGCCTTCAAAATACACACATTTTGAAAAAATGCCTTTCTAAAATCTAATTTAATCAAGTAGTCAGCGCTTATGATGACTGGACT
This sequence comes from Trialeurodes vaporariorum, assembly GCA_011764245.1. Classification (NCBI taxonomy): domain Eukaryota; kingdom Metazoa; phylum Arthropoda; class Insecta; order Hemiptera; family Aleyrodidae; genus Trialeurodes; species Trialeurodes vaporariorum. Next base: position 49,824,203 of record VMOF01000002.1, read on the forward strand.
GGTTAAAGACTATAGCAGTTCATTAATTGATTACTTTAAAAATTCCAAGGATACCACTGTGCAACAAAATTTGGGTTTTTCTCTGTCCCCCTGACGAAACCTATTTTTCTCGATCCCATGGAAAATCGCCGTCAGAACCCCACATCTTAGGCGGGAGGACTATAAAGCCGCCATCTTTGAATTTTCGCCCATTTTGCAAACCTTTGATCGATTTTTCCAATTTTTCGGCACAAAAATCAATCGAACAAAAAAATCCAATTAATGCATCTGAAAGAACATTAAATTTGCTACAAATTCATGTAATCAGATTCATTTTATCGTATTTTTTTCTTTGGAATAATTACACATATTCCGGAAAATTACCCTCAAAAATTGCCCAAAAAAATTGACTTTTCCTCAGTTTTTTCCTTGTATATTCAGATCCAGGAACTCAATGTCGAATCCGTTTACGTAGTCTTAAAGCGCATAAAATTTGCTACAAAACCACTGCAATAGTCATCATCTATACAATTATTTGACGTCGTCAGGTGCCATACAATGAATCCTCTAAAAACGTCAATTTTTGCGATTTTTCTCCTCATGTAGACTGTACCATTCAAACCCACATCGCCCCTCGTCAATCCTAAGAGAAAAATGCACCAATTTTCTTTAGAAATTGAAAATATGGCTGATGGAAAACAATAATTTAACACATTGGAACCCTCTACTTTCAGAAAAACTCCAGATTTTGAGAGAAAATCATCTTTTTACATACTTCTAAAGAGCTTGCAATTTTCGCCTATTTTCTCTCGCTTTTTAAGGCGGTGTTACCTACCACGCCCGAATGAGCAAAGTTTCGCAATGATTGAGCAGAGCTAGACTTTGAATTTTTCGTTTTCCTCAGTGAAATACCGTATCCTAATGGTTTAAATTTGATGGTGAAGAAGGCATTTCATGTATTGAGTAATCGGAAGTTGTGTTATATGCTCAAGATTAGGTGGCTCTGAAAAGGGCTGTTTCGAAGGGGGAAAATAGGTTGCTTCTTCATCTTCCACAAGGAATGGGCTGAGAAAAACAAATTTCATTTTTTCAGGGACGATGGATCAATGCGTAGGGAGTTTGAAAATGCTCACTTTTTGTTTTAGCCTCCCTAGAACCGGGGGGGGGGGGGGGGGGGGGCTTGGGGGGTCAAAGGAAAATCAATTTTTCGGTCATAACTTTTTAAATAAGCTTAAAGATATCAAAATATATATATATATTTTTTTTTTCAAACAAAGTATCATTGAAACACCTGCGTCTTTTGATTATAACATGTGTAACAAATCGTAAAAACTTCAATTTTCATCAAGATATTGATTTTTCAATATTTAGACACTTTCAAAAATCTGATTTTTTCCAATACTCAAATTCATGTTGGATTTACTATTTCTTCATAACTGATGTTGGAATTTTATTCTGCGACCTGAAAAGCCCACAATTTCCAATTCTCATCAAATTCGGTTCCTCCTTGCGGAGAATTTTTTTTTTTTTTTCGGCTTCGTCGCAACCCCTGATAAGGCAAAAATAGCAATTTCTGACACTTTAAAACTGTTTAAATGCCTAAGATGGCTGCCTAGCAGATAGAGATTGACTTAAACACTTCATGATGCGAAGAAGACGAATTTCTCGAAATCGATCTCGTGGACTCGTTTTAACCGGGAAGACAAGATATTTTTTTTGGGCGATTTCGGTTTTTCTCCATTCGATCCGAGTTTGAGAATTTGAAAAAATCAGATTTTTGAGGCAATATCTTATTGATGAAAATTGAAGTTTTTACGATTTGTTACACATGTTTTAATCAAAAGACGCAGGTGTTTCAATGATACTTTGTTTGAAAAAAAAAATATATATATATATTTTGATATCTTTAAGCTTATTTAAAAAGTTATGACCGAAAAATTGATTTTCCTTTGACCCCCCAAGCCCCCCCCCCCCGGTTCTAGGGAGGCTAAAACAAAAAGTGAGCATTTTCAAACTCCCTACGCATTGATCCATCGTCCCTGAAAAAATGAAATTTGTTTTTCTCAGCCCATTCCTTGTGGAAGATGAAGAAGCAACCTATTTTCCCCCTTCGAAACAGCCCTTTTCAGAGCCACCTAATCTTGAGCATATAACACAACTTCCGATTACTCAATACATGAAATGCCTTCTTCACCATCAAATTTAAACCATTAGGATACGGTATTTCACTGAGGAAAACGAAAAATTCAAAGTCTAGCTCTGCTCAATCATTGCGAAACTTTGCTCATTCGGGCGTGGTAGGTAACACCGCCTTAAAAAGCGAGAGAAAATAGGCGAAAATTGCAAGCTCTTTAGAAGTATGTAAAAAGATGATTTTCTCTCAAAATCTGGAGTTTTTCTGAAAGTAGAGGGTTCCAATGTGTTAAATTATTGTTTTCCATCAGCCATATTTTCAATTTCTAAAGAAAATTGGTGCATTTTTCTCTTAGGATTGACGAGGGGCGATGTGGGTTTGAATGGTACAGTCTACATGAGGAGAAAAATCGCAAAAATTGACGTTTTTAGAGGATTCATTGTATGGCACCTGACGACGTCAAATAATTGTATAGATGATGACTATTGCAGTGGTTTTGTAGCAAATTTTATGCGCTTTAAGACTACGTAAACGGATTCGACATTGAGTTCCTGGATCTGAATATACAAGGAAAAAACTGAGGAAAAGTCAATTTTTTTGGGCAATTTTTGAGGGTAATTTTCCGGAATATGCGTAATTATTCCAAAGAAAAAAATACGATAAAATGAATCTGATTACATGAATTTGTAGCAAATTTAATGTTCTTTCAGATGCATTAATTGGATTTTTTTGTTCGATTGATTTTTGTGCCGAAAAATTGGAAAAATCGATCAAAGGTTTGCAAAATGGGCGAAAATTCAAAGATGGCGGCTTTATAGTCCTCCCGCCCAAGATGTGGGGTTCTGACGGCGATTTTCCTTCGTTTTAACACCCATGGGATCGAGAAAAATAGGTTTTGTCAGGGGGACAGACAAGCTGTTGCACAGTGTACTGTTCCGACAGATTTTAAAAAAGTATTCACAACATAAAAAGAAACAACTTTACTAGCTACGAATTTGTCAGGTAAATAAAAAAACATTTTCGGGAAATGAAGCTAAAATTTAAAAAAAGAAACACAACTCCCAACTAGTACACACCTTAGTATTCACAACTTAGAGAATGGATTTTGAAGGTTCCTACTTTGCTCATCAATGTTTTCAGGTTCAAACTTTTCGAAATACATGTTCCGAACAGAGACACTATATTTTAAAAACCACGCACTACCTATCTTGCCTCCGAAAAAAGGAAGCTGAAATAGCTCGAAGCTGTTTTAAAAGGCTGACACGGTTGCAACCAAACTTTTTTTTTTCCAGTAAGCCCAAGTTAAAACTCAGGTGGCAACTTTTTCTTTGAGTCTCAAAAAAACAACATCACTGGACGATACGTTTGCTAATAAGCGTGTTGATGTCAGTAGTCAACCAGAGCAAAGCATCATCAGACTTTTTGTTACAGGTCATCAGTCAAAATATGGTCCAGTTGGATGTTGCTCCCTCTTTTATTCCCTTGAGTCCTCAATTAAGAAAAAAATTAGCCGCTGCAAAATCAACTAGTTTATTGTCTCTGGTATATATTGTCTCAGCATTAAATTCTCTCCTAAATACTGCAGCAAAAGACCAATTAAAAATAGTTTTTCAATATCAGCACGACTGACCCATTCTACCCAAGGCAACTGAATTCTTTCAGAAAACTTATCCTAAACATACATGTTGAGTGGTTGACGAATGAAACCATTTCGGTCGACTCCTTAAATTTTGCTTGAGGTACGCAACCTGCAGTACTTCACACAATAAATTCAAGCATTGCTGGTGGCCTACATGAGCAAAAATCTAAGGAGTCAACAGACATTCTTCAATGAGGCTCAAGCAAACTTTTGCTTTAAGGAAATGAATAATTAGATCTGATGTTAAAACCAGCGAAAAACACAAAAAACCACACTAAGAAAGTCTAAAATTCAGTAGTATACTCAGAAAACAGCTGTAACAGCAAGGTCTTAATGGCAGAGCTACGCAGGTATCATGGGAATTTCTTGTATCATTAATCGTTTCTGTAGAGAAAGTGATAAATTTTATCACTTCCTCTACAGAAAGGAAATCTCCCATGATGCCTGCGTAGCTATGCCATTGAGCCCGATTCTGAGAGTGAATTTTGAGATTTTTTTAGTGTACTCATCGTCATTTTTACAGGTCTGAATGCAAGCATCAACTCTTCAGTCACCTGTAGCAAAAGTTTGCAAGAGCCCCGCTCGTCGACAGTACTCAAATACAAGTAACATTTCTTCAGGCATGCATACCTCCAAAGAGCTTCTAAGGAATGTAAATTCCCAAATGAAACGTAGAAAAAAATGTTCAAATTTCATTTCCAGTACACATACTTTGCCAATCCATGGAAATGAATAAATATTAAAACAATGATAGTATTCAACTGCCTGTACCTGATATTGTACGGGCCGGAAACAAGGTCGACGCTGAGACCCGAAAAACTTCCATCCAGATCAGCGACAAGGTTTTCTGCAAAGTCTTCGACTTGTTGCCATGTATTGATTTTATTTCCTGCGGAACAGGTAACAAATTTAAGCGATTCATCATCAAAGGAAAAAGAGTTGATCTTGAGTAGGAGGAGTTTGGTGAGAACACTGCTGTTTTTTATCATTCATAAAAGTTGAAAGATGAAAGTTGAAAGTGTCCCATCTTTGTTTCTATTTAAAGATAGATAAATAAACAGATACATAAATAGATAGTTAGATAGATAGATAGGATAGAAAGATAGTTTGATAGATAGATAAATAAAGGGCTTTTGAAAACCTATCTGTTCAACTTTCTTTCCTTCTTTAGAACTTATAAATAATGAAAAAATTGATGCTGAAATTTGAAACTTGCACAGACAACCAGTGTCAATAACCTTAGCAGAATTTGGAAGTTTTGAAATTTGATAATTCCTTTCCACATCAGATTACTTAAGGACAGACAGAGAAATTGTCAAGCCATGTTTCAAACTAGAAAATTCAATTGACCGGCTCCACCAAAAAACGTTACACATCCAGTTGGGTCAATTTTCTGCTGAACAAGAAAACCCGGAAGAGCGGATTACTGTATTCCTCCAAGCATTGCCAATTATGGAACTGCCTTTCTCTATGATGGGTTCTTTTGTAAGGCCGCTAGATTCTGACACTTCACCAAGCTCAGGATATTTAACAGTCCAAGCTCAGGATAAATAACAGTGGTGGCTCGTGCAATTTGGCAATCGTGTTTTCTTCCCTGATTCGAAAATATGTAAAACAATTGATTCTCCAGGAGGCTATTAGCCTTCCACAGAATCGATTATTTTACCAATGTTTAAATGAAAAGAATGCATAGTTGCTAATTCGCACCAGCCGCCCACTGATGAGTTACGTTTCGAGCAACTAATAGGATAAACTAGCTATTTGATCGTTCGCAGAATAACAAGGTTTAATTTTTCATTAATCCTCTATCTTTCATTTTTAATTTTTCTGCATCTTTAATTTTTTATTTTATCTTTGTCTTTAACTTTCATTTTATCTACATCTTTAATTTTCAATTTTTCTCCATCTATAATTTACAATTTTTCTCTTTTTCTCTTTAATTCTTAATTTTTTTTTTTAAATCTTTAATTTTCAATTTTTTCTCTATCTGTAATTTTATCTCTATCTTTAGTTTTTAAACTTCTCTCCATCTTTTATTTTTAATTTTTTCTCTATCTTTATTTTTAATTTTTCCCATCTTTATTTTCAATTTTACTATATCTTTTTAATTTTCAATTTTTTCCTTCATCTTTAATTTGAATTTATTCTCTATCTTTTTCTCTATCTCACATCTTTTAATTTAGTATTCCATTTTTGTTTACGTGGGGGTTTTTTCTTGAAACACATGATGAATTTAGTACATACGCTTCAGCTTAGTTCTTACTACAGTTATGACATTTTCTTTGATAGCAACCACAGTAAATTTATTAATGTACAAGCTGTGCACTGTCATTACATTAATGTTTTTAAAAGAATTCTCTAGTTGAGCTTTAAAACAGATTTCTTGGGTCAAATTCCAGGACTATTTAATACACTAGAAGAATTTCTTTTCTAATAGAAGTTGTTCTTGGGGTAATCTTCTTGAAGAAAATGTTCATGGGGTGAGTCCTTCAGTTGATCTACAAATGACAGAGCACAGCAGTAAAAGACAAAGAGGAAAAAAATCAAAGACCAATCAACTTAAAGTGATTCCAAGCCACTTGACCAAGGAAGGTGATCAATTAGTCGATCGATTAATGGTCATTTACCAGTTTTTAAGGAGTTTTACAAAAAAAAGCTCCATAAAGCCGGTAAATGACCATTAATCGATCAACGAATCGATCACACTTGTCACATGGCATGGAATCACGGTAAGCGCATACCTTCTTGTAAATCCTTCACTGACAGTTTGAAAAATACACTTGGAGAAGTATGAGGAAAAAGACGTTTCATAGTACTCGTAGTTGCTACGATGACAGTAGGTTCAAACCATTCCTCATTTTTTGCGCACTCATCATTATACTAATTTTTTTACCGGATCTTAATAATAACCACCTCAGAGACTACTAGCCCTCGTTTTTTCATCCCCACAGTTTTCTATACTTTCAAACCTCAAGAATACCAAAATGCAGCGGTGCTTAAAATTTAAAGATGACTGATTTTAGTTCAGCTACTCACTTGAGAATGTTTTAAAATCATTTCACTGATCAAGTTTGAATTCAGGTGTGTCAAAAATAATTTTGAGCAAAATTTTTTAAACGATAGCATAAAAATCTCAAGAAAAACTTAAGCACTGCGTACACGATTAAACAGGTTTGATCAAACGAGCAGTTGATGAACCCAAATCCACCAAAAACGGCAGGTGAACCAACCGATGCATGTTCAGATGGACAGTGTGTCATCTGTTCTCCAATTTCAGTCAATGAAAACAGTAGAACCCGTTTTGAGGTGTTCTGGTCAAGTTTATGTTTGAATTTTGGAAGTGTCACATTGGCAATCCTGCCGTTTGATCAAACCTATTTGAGCGTGTACAAAGGTTTTTTACCGACCAATTTGCTGAGTGAAACCAAAGTAGTCAACTATGATCCTTTCGGACCAACGCTCAGGATATCTTCCGGATATCTTCAGGAATTAAAATAAATTCATGGTCAACACCATACGTCAGATCAAATCATCTTACTATAGTATAAAAATCTAACGAATAGCTAACAGAAATCTCGATTTTTTTCCCATTTCTCTCAAAACCTTCAACTTTTTCCATTCTCTGGCATTGCTGTGCGTGCCCGGTAGTACCGTGACTAATGGCCGACGTGACCGGGGGGGGGTAAATGAGCCGATATGTACGGGAGAGCCAGAGCCTCCTCACTCCTCCCCTCCGCCCAGCCCGATAAGCAGGGTGAACCTTTGAATCTACCCCTCATCCCGCAGTCTTTGAACTGGTCACTTCTCTTTTGTCTTGTGTAACTGACCTATTTCCCCTATTCTTTTCTCAATTTTAAGTAGTGGTAAAAGGTGGCTCGCAGCGCCGAATTGTAGGCGCGAAGCGCCTCGGGGGAACGGGCAGCGGAGCAGCAAAGGGGCAAAGCCCCCTAATAAAAAATAATAAATAAAGTTCAACGATAGGAAACATTGCAGCAATAACACGAGTTCAACGGAAGACTGGTAATGAACACGAACAAAGCAGAAATAAAACATAAACACATCTCTTGCTGTATCACAGACATTACGGTCAGTCAGCTGATTTTGAGAGAAGAGTGAATATAATCCGGCGTGACACTTGGCTCTCTATTTGTGAGTTTCGTAAAAATTCACCATGTTTTCCTTTCTCTTCGTTTACTTACAATGATTGAAACAGATTAAGCTCTCTACATTTTTTGCATGTTTTCACTAGTTTAACTTTCAAATCTTTATCATTGTGTGATTCTTGAGTAGGGTAATCACTGAGTAATAGGGTGCATGATTTTTTATTACTTTCTCATTTTTTGTGTAGGCAATGTGTTCTTTAATTCTTAATTTAATCTTCCTACCAGTTTGTCCAACAATTTCTTCCGGCACTGAACTTTATAAATACCACTGCATTTTACGACATCATACTCCTCCTTGCCTTTGTAGTGCAGCATGTTGCGTTTGATGCTTCCACTACCATAGGAGTTTTTGTATTCATTATTTCTTTCTATTAATTATTTTCTTGATTCTTTCTGACAAACCTTTTACAAAGAGTAAAGAGATCCACTTGAAAGCATTTGTTCCAAATGATCATTACAGAATAATTTGGTTTCACTCAACTCATTAGGAGGGGGGGGGGGGGGGGTAAAGTTTTTTTCTGAAATTATTATCTTTTGCTCCAAAAGAATGTCACAACACAAATATAGTAGCATAGTTCAAGAGAAGGAATAATACTTAGGTGCTTTCAGATAAAAATGATTCAAAATAAAAAGTCTACAAAAAAAAAAAAAAAGTGGATTCAATGCATAGGCTTCAGAATGATGAACGTGGGAATAATTCGAAAGACTTCAATCAAGCACTAAATATAAAATTCATCAATGGATCAACCTGAAACAACCGAACTTCTGAAATACTTCCTCATTGTAAATCACTGAAATTGAACGAACCGATCCACAACAAAGCGATGCAAGCAATTCAGTTCCTTATCAAGCGTATAAAAAATTCATTATCAACATTGACCTTTAATCACTGACTTTAATGTTTGGGTTTATTTTGATTGATTTCAATGAACCTGAAATTTCCTCACTGCCTTCATTATATTTTCTTCCAACCAATATTTATTCAATCATCTATTTTTGTTTCACGGGAAACATTGCCTGTTTAACTTGCTTACTTGTATTGCGTTTTTTTATTCATCAGAGGAGCACTGAAGAATTACAAAAATACAAGGATAGTTCCAAATACTTTACAATGGGGCTGCACCGGTGCACTTCTGATGAATAAAAAAACACCATTTTAGTTTCTTTAAGGAAACCGACATCCCCCCCCCTTAACTTCAAACAGCCTTATCAGTCGAAAAGAGCTTTTCTTAACAGGTAGGAAGAATACACAGCAGAAGTTTTGAAGATTAATAATGTAGCTTCCTCTATTCGATTTCTGCTCTAGAGGTAAACAAGCTGCTTGTTTGGTGCGACACAACGGACAAAAACTGTTTATTACTAACATAAGCTGGGATGGTCAAAACCGGTAGCGATTTAGAATTCACCGGAGAGTCGCATTGTTGCAAGAGAGATTAAGTAGATAAAGCTTTCCATAATCTTGTCATCGCCAGTGTAACACTCCCATAAATAAATAAACGCCCTGAGAGAAAGAAAAGTGAGATTTTTAATCCAAAAAACTGTGCAAGTATCAAAAATTCAATAGTCCAACTTCATGATTGGAAATTTGATTTAGAGACCTATGAAGATAAAATAACTCACAAAAATAGGACAACAAAAGAGAGAGAGAGGATTGCGATTGGAGAAAAAGAAAGTAAATTTCTTACCGACACTTCTGAGTGAATCTTCTGAGCTATTTACAGTTGAGTGTTGACTAGTTCCAGGATCTAACTTTAAAATTTTAGTTGATTCAAATTCACTGGTCCAAGCTTTCCTTTTCTTCGATGTACTATCTTCGGTAGGATTGACTGCCCACTGTTGCGAGCTTTCGTTCCATAAAACATTACTTTCATCTTGTTCCGATTCTTCCAAGAAAGATGGTGGATCCATCATAGATTGAAACAAGGATTCCATTAAAGAGAATAAATTTGTGTAGTATTAATCAGAGTTCTATGCGAGAGAAGTTTCAGGAGAGTAGTAGAGTTTGACACCATTAACATGACCGTAAGTCAACCAGGTTAAATATTATTGAGTCCTGCTTAACTCATTAAATTAATAAAACTAACAGTAAAATACTGATACCATTTGAGCGCACAATACTGATTCAGAGTTCGTAGGACAACTTTTTAAAAGTTCCCGCACGGGGGATCTTTGCTGTTCTTCTCTGGGCATTCAGAATGTGTAACTTGGAGGAAAGCCATCGCGATATAACTCAGCACCACAAATATGAAATGATTACTAATGGAGTATGGTAGTACAGCAGGTAATCTTTGCATAGCCAGAAAAAGTTCTTTTTTCTTTCAGAAAAACATTCTAACCAACGTCACCAGGAAAAAACCATCACGTGCTATCTTCTTTTTTTCACCATCATTGCAAACGCTGTGTTAAATTGACGACTCGGCAGAAATATTTGGTACGACAGGCATTGTGGAAATCATTTAACAGGAATATAGAGAGAAATGGCACTAATATCACAGCAAAAGCATCTACATTGAAAATTTTGGCCGTCGATTCTAGATGGGTGGTACTGTAGACCAAAATTTACACTAAAACAAATTAAAACTTAAAGAAAAAATTAATTCCGTTCGGAAACCATGGGGGGTAGAAACTAATAATTATCAGTACGGGGTTGATTAATTATTAATATACTTTTCCTTGCTAAAACGATTAAATTAAATCTTAAAAAAGTTTATGACCCAGGAAAAGTAGCACTTTTATACACAGAAGAATGACGCAAGTTTGGTATCTCTCAACGCTTTGCCAACAATGCTAGGATGATCAACCAAGAAAAATTCAGCTCGCACAATCTTTTCTTTTCACGTTTTGGAATCCACTGAGCGCGTCGAAGAGAAGTGAGTAAGCGGAGAAGTCCACTATACATTCAGCAAATCTGCATCAAAAAAACAAAAGGACAGAGATAAAATAAGATTGTAAAAATGGAAAGGTAGTCGGTCATTAATTGGACCTTTCTGCATACAAGGTAGAAAAAGGCATTTTTAAAACTGCATGCTTTTGAAAACTAAGCATATTTCATCGTCACGATAATTGGTAAGGATGAAAAGAGTGTTATATAGAAGTATACAAGCAAATTAAGAGTCACAGAAAATTTTTTGTCTGCATTCTAAGATCTAGATTAATTGTTTCTGGAAGAAATTAGATTTGAAATATTTAGGAGAAATAATTGCGTGAGTACCTATACTCGCAAAACTACTTTTCATGAAACCAACCTTATCCATCTTAGAGATCGTTTCAAAAGTGTAGGCGCACATAGACCAGAATCTATGGAAAATTTTCAATTTTCGTTCCTTCTAATCAAATCAAAATTCACCTCTGACTTTAACGTTCTGATTTTAAAGCGCGTTCCTCGATGAAAAGCTGACGTTAAAATTAATTTTTAATAATTTTCATTTTAAAACAGGAGAAATAATGTTGGAAAATGCCAAAGATTTATCGGTCTTGGTGCGATACTCTAAAACGACCTCTACAAGACAAATAGTCTCAATCGGGAAAATTTGGGCTGTTATCTTGTGGTCATCAATTTAATGAAAAAGTATAAAACCTGGGAGGTGATCACGGAGGATCGGATCGTTTTGGGTATCGTTATCGTTATGGTTTGTATGAAATCAAATGGGCTTGCTTCTGCGCAACTCGATCGCGCAGGCAATCTCTTCCTTACCACTTCATACTTCATACGATTGAGATTACGGCAGCCCCCGACTGATCGTTTCCTTTCGTCCGTTTCAATCAGGTTTCAATCGTTACGAGTGACTCGAAACGATTCGATAAGTTGAGCCACCCATAAGGTTACATGTAAACGATAACGATACCAAAACGATCTAATCCTCCGTGATCACCTCCCAGCTGTTGATGCTCATCGTTTTGCGAAATTCTAGATTTGAAAGCTGGCATAGTGAAAAAAGAGCCGAAGCCCTGCGTTTTGCGTATTTCAGATTTGAAGGCGCGGTTCGTTTCCAATTAGAATGACTAGTGGCGGCGCGTGCAATCTGGCAACGTTGCATTTGGTCCATCTAAAGTCACGAAGAAGGTCGAAATAATGGGGGTGCACACTACACAGTGCACTCCATTAATCGATATTGTACAAGCGCTTTCAAACGAACAAAATGCAACTTTGCGAGATGGCACGCGCCGCACTATAGTCTGAGACACTGGCGCAGCCAGGATCTCTTCCATCTCTCTCATTTCCCATTTGAATGTATAAGTAGAAAAAAGACAGAAAGAGAGGGGTTTATCCCGTTATCCATCTTCTCTAACATACGTTTCTTAATGGAGGAAAAAGAGAGACGAAGAAACTCTCGGTGCGCTACTGGTCTGAGATCGTCAAAAAGTGGCCAAAAATCAGTGATAAAAAGTCATCAAAAATCATCGACTTCGACCTTCCTAAGCTTAATTTAAAACTTTCCAGTAACATTTCTTGCTTTGAATTACTTATTAAAATCGTTCTCTCTCATTAAAATTATGGTCTTGAAAGTTTGTAGATGATAAATTGTTGATGAGATATTACTTTCTAATTTTTGGCCACTTTTTTACGATCTCAGACCATAGTGTGCCGCCACTGAGAATGATCGATCTGCAATCTATGACGTATAAGCGGCACAAAATCGCGTAGATAAAAAGTTTAATCTCGAAAGGTTTCGAGTACAACTCACTACGTGAACAGCAACTTTGCCGTTCGTAAAAAATAAACAGTGCTGTTGTTTTTTTTGACACCGTGCGTTTCATCAACTCAGAATGAAGGCGCCATGTTCTAACTACTGTTGGCAACGAACGAGCCCGAGTGTCCTTTGAAGGAAAAACTCGATGAAGTTCAAATGGACATTTTTACTCTAAGCAGTCCTACTAGTATTCCGACCTTGCCATTTAATCTCGACTTTTTAATTCCTCCATTAAAAATAATATGAGGCATGAAATTTCTTGATATTTTCAGGACCAAGACTTAAAGTTTAGAAGGAAAGATCCTAAAAGTTTCAAGAAATTCTTTGCGCTAGGCCTATACTTTTACAGTAATATTAAAGTCAAGTGAAAATGGCAACATCTACAGTCGAGAAGGTCCCTTTAGTATGCAGGGTGTCTCAGACCATCTGGCAAGCTTTTATTGTGGCCAAACTAAGGCAAATATGAAAATTCGGTAAAACACGTGCAACGTATATCGACCCCAAAGATTTTGGGGAAAATATTTTCAGCCCCCCAAAACCACCCCTTGGGGATTATTTAGGGGGGTGGGTACCCGTATCTCAAAAAACTCAAATGGAAAGGGTATGTTTTTACATTGGAATCTAATACGGCATAAAAAAACAAAACTTTTTTATACCTGAGTTTTTTTTTCTTTCTAAAAACCACCCTTTACTGAGTTAGGGGTGATTTTTGAAAAATTTTGGGGCAATGTTTGATTGACCGCTGTGACCCTCCAAATCATTGGATTTGAGAAAACTAAGAAGTTTCTGAAAGGGCAGACCAAGGGCTTTCTTTTGATGTATCACATGTCTATTTTTTGTGAAAAAGGGTACAAGGCCCCCTCATCCCAAAATTTTGGGCCTTCGGGGGGCCCTACGTAAGAATTGTCAAATGTAAAGGTATGCCTTGTGATACATCATTTGAAAAGTCTTTTAGAGACGAAAAAAATGATGCCCCCCAAAATTCGAAAAAACTACCCCCTTTCAAAATGTCGGCCGTTTTAAGATTTGGAGGCTCAAGGGGGGACCTCCAGAAAAATGACCCAAAATTAAGCGATACATAGCTAAAACGGTCTTGAATAGAGAAAAATAATGGTTCAAACCGCGAGTCAATCCTACTTTTCAAACCAAAGTTACGGCCGATTGAAATTTATGGGCGCCTTTCTGGGAAACTCAACTACCCCTAAATTTCAATCGGCCGTAACTTTGGTTTGAAAAGTAGGATTGACTCGCGGTTTGAACCATTATTTTTCTCTATTTAAGACCTTTTTAGCTATGTATCGCTCAATTGTCGGTCATTTTTCTGAAGGTCCCCTTTTGAGCCTCCAAATCTTAAAACGGCCGTCATTTTGAAAGGAGGTAGTTTTTTCCAATTTTGGGGGGCATCATTTTTTTTCGTCTCTAAAAGACTTTTCAAATGATGTATCACAAGGCATACCTTTACATTTGACAATTCTTACGTAGGGCCCCCCGAAGCCCCACAATTTTGGGGTGAGGGGGCCTTGTACCCTTTTTCACAAAAAATAGACATGTGATACATCAAAAGAAAGCCCTTGATCTGCCCTTTCAGAAACTTCTTAGTTTTCTCAAATCCAATGATTTGGAGGGTCACAGCGGTCAATCAAACATTGCCCCAAAATTTTTCAAAAATCACCCCTAACTCAGTAAAGGGTGGTTTTTAGAAAGAAAAAAAAACTCAGGTATAAAAAAGTTTTGTTTTTTTATGCCGTATTAGATTCCAATGTAAAAACATACCCTTTCCATTTGAGTTTTTTGAGATACGGGTACCCACCCCCCCTAAATAATCCCCAAGGGGTGGTTTTGGGGGGCTGAAAATATTTTCCCCGAATTCTTTGGGGTCGATATACGTTACACGTGTTTTACCGAATTTTCATATTTGCCTTAGTTTGGCCACAATAAAAGCTTGCCAGGTGGTCTGAGACACCCTGTATAGTATAAATGAGTCCAAATAGACTGTTTTAGTAGAGCGATATATCGTATCGATTGCCGTCCGAGGGCCTCTGGTTCCAAACAAACTCTGGTTCAATGTAATTTCCCCATAAGCGAACTTTTAAACGGACATTTAGGGCATTAAATCAAACAATTAATGCGACCTTGTTGCGATTATGAATTCTACGTCCTCGAAAATGCTTAATTATGCCTGGTTCCTTGACTAAAACTGCCGGAATCAATAAGATATTACAGATTAAATGTTGCATTTGTAGGTTAGAATCGCCCGAAATCCCGCCAATTCCAGAACAACAACAATAACATTTGGGTGATTCCAACCTCCAAACGCACCAATTAATCTGTAATATCTTGTTGATTCCGGCAGTTTTACGGGTGGAACCAGGCAAAATTAAGCATTTTCGAGGACGAAGAATTCATAATCGCAAAAAGGTCGCATAAATTGTTTGATTTAATATCCTGAATTTCCGTTCAAAAATCCGCTTATGGGGAAATTACATTGAACCAGAGTTTGTTTGGAACCAGAGGCCCTCGGACGGCAATCGATACGATGTATCGTTCTACTAGTCTATTAGATCTTAGAGATACCAAAAAGGCCAACAAACGTTTGGGGCGGACGGTCCCTCGTTCTCAATCCCAAGTTGCGAATCCTCGCTTCTGATTGGTCGAGACTCCCTCTGACGTTTCTCTAACGTTCATCAAAGGTCCGGTTTCTTTTGCGATAGACCTCGTAGAAGGCTTTATGGAGAAACGAACCAAAAACCAAATGGGTCTTCATGGGAATACGCAGGTGTCATGGAGGGAGGGGGATTCCTGTCTAATTTCTCTCTCTCTCTCTCTCTCTCTCTCTCTCTCTCTCTCTCTCTCTCTCTCTCTCTCTCTCTCTCTCTCTCTCTCTCTCTCTCTCTCTCTCTCTCTCTCTCTCTCTCTCTCCACATGTATGGATACACCAAAGACGGATACACACAGAGGAAAGCCACAATTAATTTAGAAAGAAATCTCTCGTTGTAAGTATATCCTGCGCGCATAGCTCCACCATTACGCCTTAAACTTCAATGTCATCTTGAGAGTCTTTGAGAGAATTTTATAATTTTTTTATAAGCTAATCGTAATTATTGCTGGATTTTACTAAAGAGTTAACTATTCAATCGCTTGTAGCAAAGGTTAGCAATATACCCATTAGAAGCGATGATGATGTTTATGTAAAAGCGGTATTTTAAGTTTGTAGAAGTAGGTCGGTGGATCGAAAATGAGTATATGGTGCAGCGCGGGTTGTTCAAGATCGAAGAGATTTCCTGAGTTACGGGGTGACGTTTGAAAGTTTCTGATGCGCGCATCATGATTTTTATGGAATCTTACGTAAGAATATAAGTGTCATTCCTGTAGCGAAAGTACGCACCGAACCCATTATAATGTTGCATGCGCTTTCGATACTCTTCCGGGAAATAGTCGTGCGATATGGAAAGGTTTTCACCAAGGTTTGCAGAACTTTCATTTAATTAAATTATTTTTAATCACTTTTAAGTCGATGGGGGCTATCAAGACATACTTACGTCATGTTATTGCAAGGAAATTTTTCAACTCTCAGCAGTTGCAATAGTTCTAAAATACGACGAAACTAACTTTTTAAAATGAAAATATGTCGATTGAATCACTAAATGTGACGCGCGAAGGGAAAAGGGCTCTTGTTTTCACCGGGACAAAAATTGATTTTTTGCAACTATCGTAAAGAGGAACACCCAAAAAGGTGAAAAATATAACTACCAAATTATGACATTTTGCTGTTCGGCAATCTGCACATTAGAATTTAAAAAAAAAAAAAGAAATGGTGCATTAAAATTACAGAAAGTTTTGAAGCAATTTCATGAAAAGTTACTAAGTTTTATGCCTCCATTGTTTATCCCTATTTTATCGCCCAATCTTAACCTCATATCAATTATTAAAATCAAACTGTCGAGGCAAAAATGTTTCTTTTCTTTAAGTAGTGGCTTTTCTGTCTCTTGAAGAGCGTTTCGTATAAAAATTACCAACATGAGCTAAAAGAGTTCAGATTGCTAGAGTATATAGGGACTCTACAGATTGCCAGTGGCGGCTCGTGCTATTTGGCAACAACGCCTTAGCTCCATTTGAATCTATGTTTAACAATCGAATGCTGCTTTACTTTCGAATCGATTGTTTTATATACAATCAAATGGATGGATAGCATTGCTGCCAACTTGCACGAGCCGCCACTGCTGATTGCTCGTTGGTTTTAGGCTTTCACCATTCACGAAGCAAAAAAAGAGTCGAAGACATTAGACGCTCCAATCTAATGAGTCGATGAGTGGGAAGACGAGACGAAGAATGAAGTATGGGAACAGACTGGAATGCTGGCAATTCCGCCCATGCCCACCGCTGAACTTAACCTCCGAATTCGTTCAGGCGGTCGACTCTTTTTGAGTGTGTAAAACGTCGTATCGATACTCCCTGTACAAAACTTTCATCAAGGGACTCAATGATTTTTCAGGCAATCAATAATATGCTCTGAAAATTAATTGAACAAATCTGATTTATTAGCAAAAGAATGGAAACTAATAATTTTTCGTTTCTCCTATCTTTCACGTGCATTTATTGCGAGCAGAGTACCTAATATTTGGGTCCCCCGCGCCGCCGCGCCGTTATAAATTTGCCAACATCGGCCGAGCCAAGAGAATCCTCTAGTCTTTAATTGGAACCTCTTTGGGGTATTTCTTTGCTACAGCGGAGAAAAAGACGGAATTTCGGTGATACAGTGCGCAGGAGAATCTGGGACGAGAAAAGTCAGCAATCGATCTTTGAATATTTAAGTAAAGAATAAAACATTCAGCCTTGACAGTACTAATATTTCGTGAATGATAATAGTGTCCACGGCGCCGCAATACCTTCTTGCTACTTGGAGGGTGTTGGATTTGGACTGATGGCGATAGCTGCCGGCACTTATGATGGTAAGTCATTATTTTTTTTTTTTTTTTTTTTTTTTTTTTTTTAGTTTATTTGGTCCGTTGAGTGATGTGATTAAACAACTTCATTTGATATTATAAGACTATCTATTGACGTTAAGGTGATTCCAGGCGAAACTTTTCTAGATTTCAATTCGATGGATAGCACCACACATCGCTCTTGGAGCAAAAGTCGTGTTTTTGGCATTTTAAATTGAAAGCAAAGAAAAAACGCAAAATCCAATAACGTCAGCACCAGCACAAAAATTGTAATGGATTTTTTGAGCCCAAAAACGAGCAAAATTGGTTTAGAATTAAAGCCGTAATTTCTCCATAAGCTTAATGAGTGAGAGTGAATGCGAGTGACAATATGTCTATCTGCCTCACTCGCACTCATTGAGGCTTATATGGACATTTCCGTGCTTCATAGTTTCCTGCTTTATTTTTTATTGTTTCAGCTTGAAACTTTCAATGTATCTTTCTGAAGTATGCTCGCAGGTGCTGACGTTCCTCAAATTTGTGCTTTTAGTGTACCTAAATTTGTCCGTTTCAGCCAAAAACTGTTGACTTTTAGAGCAGAGTGAAATGGGTGTCCACGGTTCGAACTAATCGACCCAGGAATCGTCTTAAAGTAAAGTTTGAAGCATTGTGCCTTGAAGTACTGTTGGGTCTGTTAAAAATGTTTGCGGCAACTCCAGAGATAAGGGTCTAATCTAAGATGAAAAATCGCGCGAAAATCACATTGAAAGCATCGAAAAGGTCCATAATTCACTCACAAACTCAATAAATACGTTGAACTAAATGCAAATATGGCGGTCGAATTAACGGGTCAATGGGGGAGTCCCCCCTGCTGCGAAAATAACGACGAGACCATTAAAAAAGTCTAAAACTCACTCTTCGCAGAAAAAAACTTACTTAACTTGAAATTTCGGGTGACCACCCTTGCATGTATGCACCAACCTTGGATTCGGATCCAAAACAAAAGAACAAGACATGCAATTAAGTGCCGTCTTCCTCGTTTATTACGCAACGTAGAACTTTTCTGTAGTGATCACCGTGCTCCTAGTGACGAGATGTGTATAAATGGACCTTTAATTCCTTCAAATTTACTTTTTGAAAGCAAATTCATCAATCTCATTGTTCAAATTCGTAGATTATGTTCTTTTGTTTGGTGTCCGAATCCGAGGTTGGTGCATACATGCAAGGGTGGTCACCCGAAATTTCAAGTTAAGTTTGCTCTGCGAGGAGTAAGTTTTAGACTTTTTTAATGGTCTCATCGTTATTTTCGCAGCATATTACATTGGAATTGGTACTCCATTTGCCTACAGCAAAACCGTGCAAGAGCTCCATTAGATGAAAGTCTCCGTGTTGAACCTCTCTACAGCTGAAGCAAAAGTTGGGAACAGACCCTCGTTCCATCAGCTTAAAGAGTAAACAATAAAGGGTTACAACGAGACGACAGAAAAAAATGGCAAGAAGTTTTAGAAAGGTAAAGTCGGCCTTCGATTGGCTGACACAAGCCTAGACTCAATGAAATCGCTCTAATAGGTATAAGGATTTAACATGGGATTTACAATTTTGCCTCAAAGATCTATACCGCAAAATTATTGCTTCTAAACTTCAAAATATTCAAATTACAACTCTTCGAGGATACAAGATACAACGAATAGATTGATGGACTATACATCACTTTATCCAAATAAATTTAACAGATTAACCAGTAACCACATGAGAATATAAACATGATTAAATTACCGATGGGTAAAATTTGCCGGGTTTACATCCGATCGTTAGCCGCTTATTTTTTTTTTTTTTGCCAGCTTGGCTTTAAGTTTTTAAATCGTTAATTCATTAAGTTTCTTCATGGGATCGGTGAATTTTCTTCAGCCGAGAAATTTAAATTCATTTCATACAATCAGGAGTAAAATAAAACCAGTTACAATCAGGAGTAAAATAAAACCAGAAAAATGGACCGAAAAACCGTCTGAACTCAGTAAGGTTTTAGTTTTAAGAGTCTAACGAAATCTATCTAATGTATTTTTCTTAAATTCATTTCAAACAATCAGGAGTACAACCCTGGTAAAAATGACGACTCTACGACTATTCCAAAAACGACTATAAACATAGATGCCGACTATAATCTATAGTTGGCCAACTATAATACATAGTTGGCCAACTATGTTTATAGTCGTTTTTGGAACGGTTATAGTCGTCATTTTTACCAGGGAATAAAACCAGATAAATGGACCGAAAAACCGTCTGAACTCAGGAAGGTTTTAGTTTTAAGAGTCTAACGAAATCTATCAACCTATTGTATTTTTCTATTCGCACTCTCCTTAATACAAAATCGAGATCGCATTGCATTCTGTTAGTTAGATCTTCTACGGTTTTTAGTCAAAACAAGAAAAAAAGAGTAGAAATGAAAGATTACAAACGCGAAAAACGAGAATGTATATCTCGTAAACCTATCGTTATCCCTTCTTTAAGAATAAATTAAAATGAGGCGGATTTTCCGAATGTTCCGACTGTAGGTTATAATAATGCTATGGTTGAGCCTTTAAAATAAACTATAAATCGGGTCATTAGGATTTAAATACCACTTTAATTCGTTGGAAAACCGCGGCAATATTTATTTGGAGTGGCTGAATCCATTAAGGAACTAAATTTTTACTGAATCGAAGCGATTTCCTCAAGTTTAGCGATTAATTGTCTAAGTTGCCGAAGAAATGAGAATAGAGCCTTTTAAATTGTAAAAAGAGTAAACTACTTTCAGAATCAGAGACTCAAAACACATATAGTAGCTGGATCAACTCCCAAAATTCATAGAATTTCAAACTTTAAATTAAAATTTACTAACAAAGCGTCAAGATGTGCGCATTTTCGGACATTGCCCTTTCAAAATAGATGCCAATTCGAATTTTACGAAGGAACGTGTTGCTAAACCTTGAATTTGAAGGTTAATCATCATTTACTGCTTCGGTAGACAAAATTCACGTTTGTTAAAATTGGTCTACCATGGATGAATGATTGAAGGCTTGAAGGACTTATTGACTGAAAGTCGTGAAAAGTAACGTCGAATCTCAACGCACGATACAAATCAGACCATCGCGAGCAAAAAGTGGAACTTGGTTATATCAGCGTACTTTTACTTTCTCACAACTAACAAAGTTGGAAATTGAGAGAGTATTGCAATGAAGAAGATTTCTGTCTAGGTATCTGTATCCCAGTAGTCCCAGTACAACTTTTGAACGAATGCTCCATAAGCATCCAAATTTTGCAGAGAAGTTTCTGTCAATGTTCTACAGAGGGCCTTTTTTTGGTTTTTCGAAATTTTAAATAATAAAAGTTACGGAGAATAACAGGTTTCCATTAAAATCAATATAGAAATGGTTAAAATGGGTAAACATGGGGGAAAATTGTGATATTTCGAATGTAGTTGTTTGAATTTTGATGAAAACTTGCAAAACAAATTCTGCAACCAGCCTACTGTAACATTAACCCCAAGGAAAGTTCCGGGGCTTTTCCCCCAGAATATTATAGAGAGGTCTGGGGGTCTCCCCCGGAATATTATTGGGGGTCTCCCCCAGAATATTAAAGGGGGTCTGGGGGATTCGGTTTCTCCCAGAAAATATATAGGGGTCCCCCCGATTAAATATTAGATGTGAGGAAGTGTTCATGAAGTATTCCCTACAGTTTATTTTAAAACAATTATTAATAACATGTATAGGAAAGAAGCAGTATAGTACCTGCGTTTATAATCTACGGGATAAACTGTGAGGGCGCGATCGGCCACAAGAACAACACTTCCATGAAACAAACACTGATTCACGTTAAGTAGGCGCCGGCCGAATTTTCCCGAAGTCAAAGAACGACCGAACTACAAAACTCAACTCGGAAAAATATAGTTAAAAACCGGAAGTGAGATGAGAAAAAATCAAAGTTCATTTTGATCAGATTATTTCGAACATTTTCACCAACATGAATTTCCGCCCGAGCGCATTATAAGCACGGCTTTGTAATTGATCACAGCACCACCAGAAAATTCCATTATTGTATTTCCGCACATTTGGTTTTTGAGTAAAAAAAACCCTGTATGAAATGACACACCTATTCATACACACACAACACACACTCCAAAAAAAAATACGCCAAGGAGCTCTCGATCCAGAGGCGAAAAAAAACAAAACAAAAACACGATCAGCTATCCAATAATGTGAAGCAAAACACTCGTTTGGAGTCGCAAAATGATTGAAAGGGAGCCCTGCTGATCCGGGTCAGTTGAGCGATTATCGGTGATACACAAACGAGAATCCATCAGGCAACAGAATAATTCACCGGGGCCGCGGGTGCAACAAAAAAGAAAAAAAAAAAAAAAAAAAAAAAAAAAAAAAAAAAAGGTGGACCGGACCGAAGTTGCGGCGAAATAAAAAAAAAGAAAAAAAAGATGCTCCAGCCGCCCACGATTGTGAGGATGGCGACTATAAACAAATCTAACTGCGCTAGCAGCTACTGAATTAGCGGAGCATTGCGAACAAGCACTAGCGGCGCAGACTTGGTAAACTGTTAGCCTCTCCTCATTATAAAGGTCAATTGAAATCCATTAAAATAACTTTGTCGCATATTGTCCGTCCAAGGACTTATTTGTCCAGTCAATTTAATTGAAAAATGCTAAATAATGGGCAATGTACGATGGGTAGTAAGCAATGAGCTGAGATGCTCACTAATTACATACCCGGAGAATCAGAGGATCTTACGAGTCTACTAGAGTTCTAGCAAAAAAAAAAAGGCAAAACAATACAAAAATGAAATGATAAAAATATGTTGTTACTTAAAAAGCAACAAAAAAACCAACAATAAAATTGAAGCAAAGGTCCTTTGTAAGATCAAAGATCTCACATACTCTCTGACTTTCTGCAGTCAGGTACACTGTATACAGTCTAAGAGTTCTGTCGGGGAAACCAAATAACTTTTAAAATTCTGCAGCAAGGTCTCTGGTCCTAGATAAGTTTAAAGACCTCACAAAGCTATCTGCTCTTTGACACTCAGGAGTTCCCCCCCCCCTTCCCGGAGGTGGGGGAGGGCAGGTCCTTCAAAATAGGTTTGACATATTCAGTCCTTCCGAGGACTTATTTGTCCAGTCAATTTAATTGAAAAATGCTAAATAATGGGCAATGTACAATGGGTAGTAAGCAATGAGCTAAGATGCTCACTAATTAGGTACATACCCAGAGAATCAGAGGATCTTACGAGTCTAGTAAGAGTTCTAGCGGGGGAAAAAAGCAAAACTAATAGAGACAAACAATACAAAAATGAAAAGTTCAGAATATTTTGTTGCTTAAAAAAACAACAACAAAATTGAAGCAACGGTCCTTCGTCAAGAATAAAGACCTCACATACCCTCTTAAGTGCATGTCCTCACGTCGCGTCGCACAGTGTTTTGAATCCGGCGCGGCGCGGACATTGGGCCAAAAATCGAAGTCGTGTTTTTAGAGTCAAAACATGACTAAATCTTCAGTTTAGTATCCTGTGCACCCCATTTCACCATAATTTTGGCTTATAATTCGTTTTTTGATACTTTTTTAAACGCTCAAAATATCACTTTCGGCCGGTTCCGATTTTTTCTTAAACCATGCTCCGAATGTATGGGTGTTTTCTTTGTTCGTATTCAAAATTTTGTAAAAATGAAATACACCATTTTATTCAGCGTACTTTCAGCTTTAAAATGAGCTATATGAAGTTAAACTTTTCTACTTTTACGACCTTGATAAGCTTGTTTAAAGAGTTGAGGAAAAATTTACGGTTTTTCAACTTTAAGCAGAGCTATAAAAAAAGCCTTAAATTGCCTTAAGAAACGGCTTTCAGGGAGTGATAGAGTAACATCTAGAAAACAACATATCCAAAAATTGGCTGCCACTTTTTGCGACTCTTGGAGAAATCTTAATTTTTGTAAGTCAACCTCCGTAAAATTAACTACGTTTTTCTCTCGCCGCGCAAGGAACTGTCTCACGTCTAGGCCGAGCGGCAGGAGCTACTTATCTGTTGGACGCGCACCTCGCCTCTCGGTGCCTTCTGACTGGTCGTTTGGCTACTGTTCTAGCCTTGCACGCATTAAACCGGGGTTCGAATCCCAACACATGCAATTTTTTTTTTTCGGCTTGCTCACATGTTTTGTTTAAATTCCCCTTTTCCCTTCCATCGAAGATACTTTTTTCCACTATTTTCATTGCCTACAGATGATGGCAACTTTTCATAATAGAAATATAAACGTAGTAAAAACCTAAATTTTCGAATTTTCGAATTATTTTTGATGAGGCATTTAATGTTCCAAATGTTATCTCATTTTCACTGACCTGAGCTCATTACAAGCACCTTTGCAGAGCTATTACTGATAGAAAGAGTCTGGTCTGGGGGAGGAAGGGGGGCTTTATTTCGTGCGTTTATAATGGAAGAAATTAGAAAACCTTCATTCTCGGATCTGTAAAATCATAAGTGTCGCAGTCGCGCGTAGCGTGCTATTTGGCAACATTGCAGTTTGTCCATTTAAACTCATTAAAAGATCGAAGTTTTGAGTATTCGGCGAACGCCTTAGCATTCGATATTTTACATGGGTTTAAATGGACAAAATAAAACGTTGCCAATTTGCACGCTACGCCAATGAAGTGTAGCCGATGTCAAAGTCATTGATAAATCCGATCGATTACTGACAAAGAGAACATCAATATTACTCGATGCTTATTGTTCTTTGCTATTCCGGAACTTGTCTCTACATCCGACCGTTTCGTAGGTCAATGACCGCGCCACAGATCGCCTTATCAATTTTGCACCTCGTTGATCGATCTGTAGAATCCTATCTGAAAGCTGCGGTGTCTGCTGATTCCATGATCAGCTATTAGGACTATTATTGTTTGTGATTTTTGCCAGGTATTATTATCTTTATTCATTATCATTCAAAATAAAATATTCATAAAATAAGTAAGTTGAAACTTACTAAAAAAAAAAAAAAAAAAAAAAATATCTTGAAAACTGACCATTTTGCGGCGGTAGAGCATTAATTCTGTGTTTCCCATGGTCAACCATAGAAAATAAGATAAATTTGTACGTTGTCGTTGCCATATATGACATTTTTCCCGCTTTCTTTCACCTTTTTTAATTTCTGTCCAGGATTTACTTAAAAAATACCCACTGTGCGACAATTTCGACCCTTCCTATGAATTTCTCGTACCCAACTACGTAGGGTGACATGGGTTTGATTATATTTTTAAGCGCTATAGTAGAGTTATAAGCCAATGTCCGCCGGTCCTCCTTTTCAAAACACTGTGCGTCGTGTCGGTACTCCCTATACAATATTTCCATCAACGGACTGTACAGTGTACGTCTACCAAGCCATCTAGCTCTTGCCAGCAAAAGCGCCTGGAATAAGTAGCATTGTTGAGAGATAACTATTCCTACTTGACGGTACCGTTTTTGCATAAACCGTGAATTGAAGGCGCGTAAGGATTACCTTCGACGAAGTCACTTACTCTTTCAGCCACAGTCTTGTTAGAAGCCCTTTTCCAGGATGGAGGCCAAGGTGGAATGTCGCGCGATAGTTTGTCATGGAATCTGCCTAACATATTGAGGTCCCATGCAGGGCCGTATAACGACAGTGGAGCAGAGATCGCAGTGGTCGCAATCCACCTTGGCCTCCATCCTGGAAAAGGGCTTCTAACAAGACTGTGGCTGAAAGAGTAAGTGACTTCGTCGAAGGTAATCCTTACGCGCCTTCAATTCGATTCCATGACAAACTATCGCGCGACATTTCACCGCGGACATTTCATCGCCGATACATTTCACCGCGCGACGTTTCACCGCCGAAAAAAAATTTAAAGATAAAAAAAGAGAATGAAGAACAAAAAGGAAAAAAGGAAATGGAAGATGAAGAAAAAGAATAAGCTTATAATGAAAGAAGAGGGAAAGAAGGTACAGTGGATGGAGGTATGAAGACAAATGATAAATCAGAAAGAGTGCAGAGAGGTGAGACAGATAGGGTGTTTTTATCGGTTTTTAATTTTTTTCTAAATAGTTTTAACAGTTTAGATGGACTGAAAATCTTTTTTACTCACAGCTTTTAACTTTAATCGTGGACTTGATTTTTTTTTTTTTTTTTTTGCTATAGTACCATTATAGAAAAAATTGTCGAGATCATTAGCAGTAGAAAAGGGAAGGGAAAATTAGGTTACAAAGGTTACTTGTATACCCACAAAAAGTGCATTGGTGCCAAAGATATATGGAAGGCGTCAATTTTTGGAGGCGAGATGAAAGATGCCGCGGCAGAATTCATTCCGTCGGAGAAAAAGTGATGAAAGAGGTCGGAGTGCATAACCATCCGCAACTGGGAAAGGTTCAGGCGAAAAACGCCCAAAAAAATTTAATGCATACATATTTTTTTTTGGCCAGTCCTAAGCCTGGTAAAGTGTGAAGGAAAAGTTGCAATTTTTCTTCTTTTCATTACTGTTTTTTGTTTTTTTTGTTCTGTTTTTCTTTTCTTTATTTTATTTATTTTTTTTCCCCCCCCGGCGGTGAAACGTCGCGCGGTGAAAAGTCATAGCGGTGAAATGTCGCGGCGCACAGTGTGTAATTTTGGCAATCTAGCGCCCGAAAACCTCCAAAAAGTATATTGGCAGATCATTGAAAGAATATCTGAGATTGACAAATTAGAAGTACAAGGAGCAAGAAAATAGCATCATATATATGACCATAAAGCACCTTTTAAAGGGTAGGGGGGTCCTCAAATTCATCAAATTGAGTGAACACGAATCATACATCAGCCGGCGAATCTCAGAAACACAAGGGAAAAAACCAATAAACATAGATAGATTCAAATGAAATTTTCGCATGATATACTCAAAAATACTCGACTTTTCAATGTATCAAAAGAAAGCGGAAAGTCTCTACTTTGATTATCTGGAAAGACATTCAGCGAATTTTTGCGATTCAAAAAGTTGCGAGCATAAAAGTGAACGTCATAATCGATCGGTTTTTTCTGCAAATCTGAGAAATGTAAAATAAACCGTAAACATGGATAGATTCAGATGAGAATTTCGCATGATGTACTCAAAAATACTCGATTTTCCTTTGTATTAAAAAAAAGCTGAGAGTCTCTGCTTTCTTGATCTGGAAAGACATCCAGCGAATTTTTGCGATTTTAAAAGTTGCGAGCATAAATAGAAGGCAAAGTTGATCTGTTAGTTCTGTGCTTCTCAGAAACGCACTATTAAAAAACAAGTAAACATCATTAGATTCAGATGAGAATTTCGCATGATGTACTCAAAAATACTCGATTTTCCTTTGGATTAAAAGAAAGCTGGGAGTCTCTACTTTCTTTATCTGGAAAGACATCCTGCGAATTTTTGCGATTTTAAAAGTTGCGAGCATAAACGTGAACGTCATAATCGATTGGTTTTTTCTGCAAATCTGAGAATTGTAAAATAAACCGTAAACTTGGTTAGATTCAGGTGAGAATTTCGCATGATGTACTCAAAAATACTCGATTTTCCTTTGTATTAAAAGAAAGCTGAGAGTCTCTTCTTTCTTTACCTGGAAAGACATCCTTACGAATTTTTGCTATTTTAAAAGTTGCGAGCATAAACTTGAACGTCATAATCAATCGGTTTTTTCTGCAAATTTGAGAAATGTAAAATAAACCGAAAACATGAATAGATTATGAGATCACTTTTATGCTCGCAACTTTTAAAATCGCAAAAATTCGCAGGATGTCTTTCCAGGTAAAGAAAGCAGAGACTCTCAGCTTTCTTTTAATACAAAGGAAAATCGAGTATTTTTGAGCACATCATGCGAAATTCTCATCTGAATACATCCATGTTTATGGTTTATTTTACATTTCTCAGATTTCCAGAAAAAAACCGATCGATTATGACGTTCACGTTTATGCTCGCAACTTTTAAAGTCGCAAAAATTCGCAGGATGTCTTTCCAGATAAAGAAAGTAGAGACTCTCAGCTTTCTTTTAATCCAAAGGAAAATCGAGTATTTTTGAGTACATCATGCGAAATTCTCATCTGAATCTAATGATGTTTACTTGTTTTTTAATGGTACGTTTCTGAGAATCACAGAACTAACAGATCAACTTTGCCTTCTATTTATGCTCGCAACTTTTAAAATCGCAAAAATTCGCAGGATGTCTTTCCAGATAAAGAAAGTAGAGACTCTCAGCTTTCTTTTAATCCAAAGGAAAATCGAGTATTTTTGAGTACATCATGCGAAATTCTCATCTGAATCTAATGATGTTTACTTGTTTTTTAATAGTACGTTTCTGAGAATCACAGAACTAACAGATCAACTTTGCCTTCTATTTATGCTCGCAACTTTTAAGATCGCAAAAATTCGCAGGATGTCTTTCCAGATAAAGAAAGCAGAGACTCTCAGCTTTTTTTTAATACAAAGGAAAATCGAGTATTTTTGAGTACATCATGCGAAATTCTCATCTGAATCTATCCATGTTTACGGTTTATTTTACATTTCTCAGATTTGCAGAAAAAACCGATCGATTATGACGTTCACTTTTATGCTCGCAACTTTTTAAATCGCAAAAATTCGCAGAAGGCTTTCCAGATAATCAAAGTAGAGACTTTCAGCTTTCTTTTGATACATTGAAAAGTCGAGTATTTTTGAGTATATCATGCGAAAATTTCATTTGAATCTATCTATGTTTATTGGTTTTTTCCCTTGTGTTTCTGAGATTCGCCGGCTGATGTATGATTCGTGTTCACTAAATTTGATGAATTTGAGGACCTCCCTACCCTTTAAAAGGTGCTTTATGGTCATATATATGATGCTATTTTCTTGCTCCTTGTACTTCTAATTTGTCAATCTCAGATATTCTTTCAATGATCTGCCAATACACTTTTTGGAGGTTTTCGGGCGCTAGATTGCCAAAATTACACACTGTGCGGCGGTGAAATGTCCGCGGTGAAATGTCGCGCGATAGTTTGTCGTTTGACCTGTTAGGCACGGATGGTCCCTGCTAAACGTGAAAGTTGCTTCTAATTGGTCAACGTTGCGGTTTCGAGAAACTGATGAGCCATGCGCAAAATCGTCCGTGCTAAACAAAATGAAGCCCCCAGTTAAAAAATACAGATGCTGCATTGGAGGGGGGGGGGGGGAGCAACCTTCAAGGAGCACTGTAGCTTGGTGGAATTTCATATTCAGACATATGAACCGCTAATTGCAGAAATCAAAGTTTTTCATAAAACTGAATTTCACGAAAATTATTAATCACGTGGGCCCGACTCCGATCCTTTGACCAGGGGACTGATTCTGCTCTTTTTGACAGGGGCGGATTAACATCACTTGAGGCCCTACGCAATCTTGAATTTGAGGCCCCCTGGAAGAAAGGTAGGGTGTTTGGGGGGGATTTTCCCCCTAGAGACAAGGGAGGTTGAAGTGGGGAATCCTCCCCCGAAAATTTTAAATGAAAAACTCAAAATAACTCAAAATGCGAATCATCGTAGTCTTGCTCTTTTTCCTTTTCCTTTCCCTTTACCGCTCCTTTTTTTCCCTTCTTCCTCTGCTTCTTTTCCTTTTCTTCTCTTTTTTTTTCCGGGAGTTGAGGCCCCTTTTAGATCTGAGAACCTACGCAGTTGCGTATTTAGCGTAATGGTAAATCCACCCCTGGATGGAGAGGTCACAGGCGGGGTTTTGGCGACATCATCTTTCTGCCCATGTTGCATAGCCTGAGTTGCTAGTGAAGCGGCAACAGTTTCAGATATGAAAACCCTTGAGAGCGATCGACTCCATTTGCCAAGCTGAATCGATAGAGGGGTCACAAGCTGGGTTTTGACGACCTTTTTGCCCATGTTATATAGCCATGAATTTCCAGTTAAGTGGTCCCAGTTTCAAAAGATATGACAACCCTTGAGAGCGATCGACTCCATTTGCCAAGCTGAATAATCGATAAAGGGGTCACAAGCTGGGGTTTGACGACATCAACTTTTCGCTCATGTTGCATAGCCATGAGTTGCTACACGGAAAAAACGGTTGGCGGTACTACCGGCAACTTGGGCGTCTCCTGTGACCGGCAACTTTTGAGGGCCATGCCACCAATTTTAGAGGTAATTAACGCCAATAGTTGGGGGGAAATCCGCTGTATTCGGAGTATTTTTCCCAACTATTGGCGTTAATTACATCTGAATTTGGTGGCATGGCCCTCAAAAGTTGCCGGTTACAGGAGACGCCCAAGTTGCCGGTAGTACCGCCAACCGTTTTTTCCGTGATAGTGAAGCGGCCACACTTTCGAAAGATATGAAAACCCTTGAGAGCGATCGCCTCCATTTGCCAAGCTGAATCGATAGAGACAGGGGCGGATTTTTACCACTTGAGGCTCTACGCAATCTCCCTGGAAGAAAGGTAGGGTGTTTGGGGCGATTTCCCCCCTAGAAACAAGGGAGGTTGAAATGGGGAATCCCTCTCCCGTTTAACCCTTTAAACCCGGGTTTATTACAAACCCTTCTCATAAATTTTTTATCAATCTCAATAAATAGAATGAATTTTTCTCATTTAGTTTGATGTGCATAGTGATTTTTCTGAAAATACATTTAAAACCATGTTAATTTGGTGGTACAAATTTGTACCGTCAGGAGACAAAGGGTTAAAAAGAAAAACTCAAAATAACTCCAAATGCAAATCGTCGAATTCTCTACCTTTTTCCTTCCCCTTTACCGTTCTTTTCTTTTCCCTTCTTCGTCTACTTCTTTTCCTCTTCTTATCTTTTTCTTTCCTTCGGGAGTTGAGGCCCCTTTTAGATCTGAGGCCCTACGCAGTTGCGGATATCTCGTCTCGCTCGTTTCGTCTCGTCCAAAAAAGCCGAATCAGCCCCCTGTTTTTAACTAACAAATAATGACAGGGACTCATTTATTTTGGAGGAGGAGGAGGCAGGAGCAGACCACCCATTAACCCTAAACTAAAAAAACCTCCACACCGTATACGCAGATTACCCATGACAGTGCCACTCAAGACAAAATTAACAGTTCGTTGAGTACAGAGTCCCTATATACGATACTCACAGGCAGCCGAATTGGCGGGTCGAAATCTGAATTAAATCGCAATTATGGCAACGTTGTACACCCGCGCCGGACATCCATCACCGACAATCAGCGGCACATCAGGTAAGCGATTGGTGACTTCTTTGCCAAAAATTTCAGATAATTTTTTTCCGTTACTAAATCTCGCCATTTTTGTATGCACATTCATGCTCAGCACAAAATTTCGATGAAAAATAACTAAAGAACCATGCTGATATATGAATTTGAAGCTGTTTCGACTGAATCAACGATTAATTGAGGAGAACTCTGGAAAACACACGTATAGAACAGAGGGTATGCTCGTCCTTAACACTTCATAATTTAAAGTGTAATTATTGTGGGTGTTTCTGATGAAAAAAGCGGGTTATTATTTATTACTGACGAATTGTTTCCGCTCCAATTGTCAGATAAGAAAGAACAATCCGTGTAACTCATCAGGAACATACACACACTCACACTTTAAAATATTAATTTCTCGGAACGAGCATACCCTCTTGTTTTATTCGTGGTTTTTCTAGAGAACTCCTCAATTATGAGTGACCGATTAGGCAAATGAACGGAGTTTCAATTTAGATAATTAAAAAAAAAAAAAAACAAACAAAAGAAACAAAAAAAAAACGAAAAAACACCAAACCTCTATTTTTTCTTAACACTTTATCTAGGTTTAGGATCCAGGGCTAAAACTGGGTCAAACTTTCCTTCACACTTTATCCAGGCTTAGGACTGGCGGTGGCGGCTGTAGTACACCACCGGCGTGTTTAAAAGAATGAGTGAGAAAGGGCGCTAAAATCCCTATCTCCTCTTAATTGGATGAGAGGGCGCTATGAATTATCTCCTCTCCAATTGCCAGATAAGAAAGAACAAGCAGTGTAAGAGGAGATAGAGATTTTAGCGCTCTTTCTCACCCATTCTTTTAAACACGCCGGTGGTCATGGGCGTCCCCCCCAAAAGACGGCTCTTTGGCTCTAAAATTATGTTGATGAGCAAAAAAAAAAAAAAAAAAAAAAGGTTATCCGATTTTTTAGCCCCCTCCAAGCCGAAAATTATAATGATGAGCAAAAAAAAAAAAAGGTCATAAGATATTTTGCCCCCCCCCCCAAGCCGAACTTGAAATGACGTTCCTGCCGGTGGTGTACTACCGCCGCCACCGCCAGTCCTAAGCCTGGATAAAGTGTGAAGGAAAGTTTGACCCAGTTTTAGCCCTGGATCCTAAACCTAAATAAAGTGTTAAGAAAAAATAGAGGTTTGGTGTTTTTTCGTTTTTTTTTTTTTTGTTTCTTTTGTTTGTTTTTTTTTTTTTTTTTTAATTATCTAAATTGAAACTCCGTTCATTTACCTAATCGGTCACTCATAATTGAGGAGTTCTCTAGAAAAACCACGTATAAAACAAGAGGGTATGCTCGTTCCGAGAAATTAATATTTTAAAGTGTGAGTGTGTGTGTTCCTGATGAGTTACACGGATTGTTCTTTCTTATCTGACAATTGGAGCGGAGACAATTCGTCAGTAATAAATAATAACCCGCTTTTTTCATCAGAAACACCCACAATAATTACACTTTGAATTATGAAGTGTTAAGGACGAGCATACCCTCTGTTCTATACGTGTGTTTTCCAGAGTTCTCCTCAATTAATTGTTGATTCAGTCGAAACAGCTTCAAATTCATATATCAGCATGGTTCTTTAGATATTTTTCATCGAAATTTTGTGCTGAGCATGAATGTGCATACAAAAATGGCGAGATTTAGCAACGGAAAAAAATTATCTGAAATTTTTGGCAAAGAAGTCACCAATCGCTTACCTGATGTGCCGCTGTTTGTCGGTGATGGATTTAAACAGCTTTAAATTCATATATCAGCCTGGTTTTTTAGTTGGTTTTCATTGAACTTTTATGCTGAACATGAATGTTTATAAAAAAACGGCAAATTTTAACGTCGAAAAAAATTGTCAGAAATTTCGGGTAAAGAAAAAGGGTCTGAGGTGGGAGGGGGGTGCAAGACAAGGGATTCTTTCGGAACAATGGGGCAGTGATCGACCACTCTCTCCAGTGCTCGACAACAATAATACCTCCGTGAGCCGGCTCTGCGACTCGACTCCGGCGCGGGTGTACAACGTTGCCATAATTGCGATTTAATTCAGATTTCGACCCGGGTCCATGTAATTTGGGCGAAGGTCAGTTTCTCGCGAGGAAAAGAAGGGTCAGTGCAACCCAAAGACTTCTAATACTATCTAGACTGGACATAAGGCCGATTTTAGGGCGGGGAAAGTGAATACCTGGGGTGGGACAAAAATCGCATGTTGCGCCTGGCTACGCCGCATCCACGATTACAGTATGTGCTAAGATTTTCAGAAATACATTGATTTAAATGGGAAAATGACTTTTTTGAAAAATTAATTAAAAATACTAAAAAAAATATTTTTCCATAAAACTTGGTACCGTTTGAAAGCTCATGATATGCAGATTGCGGTTCGGGCCGGTTTTATGTGTGATTTTTGAACGAGAAACATTCTACAGGGGCTTAAAGTTGGGTACCGATTTTCTACAGGGTGTTTCATAAAATTGTTTTCTTTGTACTTTTTTTGAATGGTTACAGCTCAAAAAAATAAAATTTATGCGATAAATTATTGAGATACACAAAACAAATAACTTTAATCATAACATAGATTACGTAAAATTGAGTATATACAGCTATGTAGGTTGTCTCAGCGGGGTACCGAAACGGTGGAACACCCCGTAGAATCTAGGAAAATTGACCTAACTTTGAGCCTCTGTAGAATGTTTACGATTGAAAAAACGGTATAAAAACCGGCCCAAACCGAAATCTGCATATCACGAGCTTTCGAACGGTACCAAGTTTTATGGAAAAATATTTTTTTTAGTATTTTTAATTAATTTTTCAAAAAAGTAATTTTCCCATTTGAATCAATGTATTTCCGAAAATCTTAGCACATACTGTAATCGTGGTTGCATACCGATCGGTTTCAATGGGCAGGCGTTATGTCCAGTCTAGATAGTATTAGAAGTCTTTGGTGCAACCCTTCTTCAGGTGCGCCGGACAAGTGCCGAGCACATCGTCCTCCGGAGATCAGTTCAAGCCAGGGGCTCCCAATTACGTGAAAACTGATAAAGCCAAATCTACGGAACATGGTGTTCCGCGTACTTACCTTTCTTAATTATGATTTAATTTTATTCGAGCATGGAAAAAAAACTACGGAGAAAATAACCATACGGATACCTGATTTTGGCACCTGCTAGATGTTATGGTAATGTTAACCAGAAGTATACTATGTTTTGACTAGGTACTAGGTGATGTTACCTGATTGCATGTCGAATTTACTCAAAGTATCGGTAAATGTACCATATTTCTGGTCAAGTTTACCATAACATCTAGCAGGTGCCAAAATCAGGTATCCGTATGGTTATTTTCACTAATCTTTTTTTTTCCGTGAGGACCACTAAACAGCTACCATAGGGCATAAATAACAAACAAATAAACGCGGAAACTCGAATCATTGTAATCTATTAATAACCGAACCTTACAAAACCGTAACCTAACCTCACAGGTTCCTTGTCCGTTTGGCTGTTCCTCCTACTTAACCAATATTCCAGTGAGGTTAGGTTAGGTCAGGTTCGGTTATTGATAGATTACGATGATTGCTCAAAACATGCTATGGCAGTAAAGAAAATGGACTAATCAAACTGTTATTTTTTGCGTTTCCGCAGTTATTTTCTTGTTATTTATGCCCCATGGGTGCCTTTCAGTGGGTGCTTGAATTAAAGTAAATCATAATTGAGGAAAGTGCGTAAAGTAAATGATTATCATTTGGGTTGATGCATGTCCTTGTAATCCTTTCATCAGCTAGACACGCATCATGATGCGGTTAAATTTTGGGGACCACTTAATCAGGGATTGAGCGCGCTACCTGAATGAGGAGCTAGTCGCACAGTACTCCTCGGCCGAGTGGGACCTTTTTCGCCACTGCAGAGATTGACCGTCGCCCAAATTACATAGAGCCTTCGACCCGCTAATTCGGCTGCCGGTGAGTATAGGATAGTTGCGCCAAGACTCTCAAAAAGAAGAAGAAGAAGAAGAAGAAGAAGAAGCGGATCAATGGAGCCCCCAAGAGGGGCCTCTTGGGGCTTCGGTGAGAGCCTAAATCTGAGAGTCAATCAGAAGTGGATTCAGCAATGGCGCTTCTCTCATATACTCAGTTCACGATAAGAAGGCGGGTGAGAATTCAGGTAGTAACGCACTATTTAGCAACAGTGCGGCTATACCGGCTACTTCAACCCTTCGCAGTGGCCGTTGTTCTTCCGACTTCTCTCTTAGCACGGAGGATTTCCAAGAACTGACAGACTCAAACATTTACACACGTCCAGTAAAAATTGCGACTGGTCAAAAATACGAAAAAACGGACAAAATTTTCGCCCTAAAGGGCCAAAACTCGGCAAAGATAGTCGACTTTGAATATTGATGACGCTCATAAATTCGATATTAGACGAAATATCCTGAATTTAATTAGGACTGAAAAATACGAATTTCTGAGAGGCATCCATATTCAAAGTCGACTATTTTTGCCGAGTTTTGTCCCTTTAGGACGAAATGTCGTCCGTTTTTTCGTATTTTTGACCGTTCGCAATTTTTACTAGACGTGTGTAAATGTTTGAGTCTGTCGGTTCTTGGAAATCCTCCGTGCCAAGAGAGAGTTCGGGAGAACAAGGGCCACTACGAAGGGTTGGAGTAGCCAGCATAGCCGCACTGTTGCTAAATAGTGCATTACTACCTGAATTCTCACCCGCCTTCTTATCGTGAACAGAGTATAGTATATGTATAGGGACTCTAGTTGAGTAAACAGCCCTTATCCACCCGTTATACCATGGGCGGCCACACAGGAATTTGTCTTTCTCTCTATACTTCCATTTGAACACATGCGTTAGAGAGGGATGGAACAGGGGGTCATCACGTGACTATAGCCATTTTCTCTGTCCTTTTCTAACGCACGCGTTCAAACGGAAGAAGAGAGAGAGGAATGCACATTTCTGCATCCGCCCCTACCCGTTACGTCTCGCTGAGCGGCGAGCCCGAAGCCGAAACTTGAAGGATTAGTAATCTGCCGTTTTGCGTATAATTAATCGCATTTTTCAATTCACCGATGATTCCACCGGCTGAGAAAAGATTACACAGTTCAGTTCAGTGTATGATTGAAATGCATGAGAATACTCTGATCTGTAATCTTTCCTCAATGGGTGGCTGAAACTCCGTTAGTTAATAGAAATAACCGCAAGTTTTTCAAAGTCATCGACGACACCGCCGGCTGAGGAAAGATTGCAGATGCGAGCATTTTTGTTCATTACAGTCATTTACTGAACTGAGCTGTGTAATCTTTTCTCAACCGGTGGTATTATCGGTGAATTGAAAAATGCAATTAATTATACGCAAAACAGTAGCTCTGGAGATTACCGAAAATGAAATCGACGCAAATATCACCTGTCGCTCGCATCAGTACCTGAGCATGTCAAGTTAACTGTAGTACGTAGTAAAGTGCCGAAGGCAGCCGCGCGACAAAAAGGCAGCAGACGTGGGTGAGGGGGAGGGGGGTCTGGGGAGTTCTGGAACCGACCACACGCGACGGGATCGGGTCTTCAACGCAGGAGCTTGTCTTTCTTTCTCGAGAGCTGTATTTTGCTTTGTCATCGCGATGGCGATTTTGGTTAGTATTTTACAAAAATATGTTTTGGCGTATTGTAATACTGTTTGCACGCTCAAAATGCGCTCACAATGATTCTATTTTTGGACCACTATGAGCTTTGTAGTCATTTAAACCTTTCAAACCTGAACATAGTTTTTGTTCAGGAACGGATTATTGGCCATCATAGCTGATCTGGGCACAATTTTCTCATATGAAATAATATCCACAGCAGTTTTTCATTTTCTTCATAAATTTCTATGTAATTCAGATGAACATTGAAATGTACACCAGGTACGAAAGGGTTAAACGGCAATTTCCGAATTTCTTCGACGGCAAGTTTCGGGGTTTCATGGTCATGGCGATTGACCATCATCTGAGGTGCCTAACCTCGATGGCTATGAAACGCCGAAACTTTTGCCATCGAAGAAATTCGGAAATCGCCGTTTCAGTGACTAAAAAGCTCATAGTGGTCCAAAAACAGAATCAAAGTGAGCACATTTTGAGCATGCAATCAGAAGTAAAATGCGTCAAAACATATTTTTTGTATTAAAAAAAAAAAAAAAAAAAAAAAAAAAAAACCCATCGCGACAACAAAGCAATATTCGGCTTTTCTTTACCCATTTGGATTCATACGTTGGAAGAGGATGGAAGTAAAATCTAAAGTCACGTGATAACAAAGGGCCAAATAATAATTGGACACCACGGTTATAACCTCATAGATGTACGGCTTTTCTTTACCCATTTGGATTCATACGTTGGAAGAGGATGGAAGTAAAATCTAAAGTCACGTGATAACAAAGGGCCAAATAATACTTGGACACCACGGTTATAACCTCATAGATGTATGGTGCGCTCGTACGAGGCGTTATTACCAGTTCAAACTTCTCATAAGCGAACACCTGTCATCTACCGATGACCGCCGCGCCGCACACTGGGCCAGTTGCGAAATTTAGCATTTCAAAAGTCCATTTGGCAACCATGCGCGATGGAAATTTTATCACTGAAATCATGTCCTACGATACCTATTGACACAGAATATTCGTGGATTGAAGTCAGGAATGGACGAGAAGATGGTCTCATCGCGGACGAAAGGCTGGGTTACTGGGAAGACGCTGCACATGATCAGTTGCTCTGTCGACATTGTTCAATGTTTATTGTGATTTTTGAACACTTCTCACATGCGAAAGCTTTTTGTGGGCCATGATATGAATCGGCATAATCACGGCGAGTATTTATGCTTGAGCGTTTTTTTGAAACTCAATTTTAACCACTTTTTTAGACCACTTTATACAGGGTGTTTTTTAAGCTGTTTTTTTGTAAATTTGGAATTTTCTCGAGAGCCGGAAAAAAAAAAGTCAACTTAAGTCACTCTGATAACTGAAAAAATCCATTCCTAATACCCTCAAGATTACTGTGTAAAAGTAGAAAATGGTACAATATGGTACAATTTATGTTATGATTTTTTTACCAAGGTGATCTCTTGACGTTTTCGTTAAAAAATATCTGCTATTGCGTAAACATTTCAAAAGAGCTGTCCCATGAAGGGCCAATTTCGGTCCACCCGACCTCTCTGATCAATATGCTTTCTAGTAGTTGGAAAGAACACAAACTCTGAAGGACCGTCAAACACCGGCAGTCGATATCGTTTCCCGTATTCGATATATCGAAGACCTAAGTTCGATACTGGCTCACTTTCAAAAATTCGTAGCCACTCTTAAAATAACTCAAATTTCAACATCAATGGGTCAAAAATATTCTACTGATCAATTCCTGTCAAGTTAAAAGTCCATTGTACCCCAAAAATGTGTCTAAAATTAATTTCAAGGCCTATACCGACATTTTTCGATTTTTTTTGAAACGAGTTCATCCAGCTACCATAAGGACTAAAGGAGTGTCACAAATTCAGAAATAGATGAACCTTTCAGGAATGATAAATTAAGTGTCAGCTTTCAGATTATAGGCAGTTTTTTTTTAATTTTGTCAACTGTAAGGGGGGGGGGGAGGTAGTTAAAGTCAAACCTTCAATGCGCTATAACTTTCAAACGAAAAAAGCTATCGACGTCAACTTTAAGCCAAAAGATGCGTCTTTAAAAGATCTTTCGATTAACTTGCTACAACTTTTGGCTTAAATAATATTTGAGCCAGTTTTTGCCACTTTCTTATTTTTGAAATTTCCAAAAGACTATTTTTTGAGTTTGAGAAATAGAATAGAATATAGATATCGAAACAAAACCTTCCGCGAAAAAAGTTGATTTTAAAAGCTTCCGAATGGTGCAAACCGCAAAACTAGAAACCTTTTCGTTAAAGAGTAATGGTCGCCAAAAGTTTCGAATCTAGCCAAAAATAGGATTTGGCCGACTTTCGATTTTACAAAAAAATGAGTTTCTCCCCCAATAATGGCTGCAAATCATTAAAACTTGGTCACAGGGGGTTTTTTGGGTCGCTGAATTCATTTTTGATAATAGTTTTTTCAAATTTCCAAATCCAAGATGGCTGCCATAGTCATAGTTTATAGAAATCCCATCAGAAGTCATTTTCGGGAATTTTAAGCATTAAAATCGGAAAGAGCACCGAAAATTACCTGAGGTATCATGTTTTCATCATAAAATGTCCATACATTGCAGAGATATTATTTTTGAAATGCTAGGTTTTTGAACTGGCCCACAGTGCGCCGATGACCGCTCGTAAGTGCCGAAAAGTCCAAACATTATTCGGCCTCAAGTCCTTCCTACCTATTTCCGACACATTTTATTCTAATTGCCGCGACAAAGCGTGTTATCTGGAAACTGCTTCTTTGCCATTTAAGCCTATGCAAAATTATCGATGTGTTGGGGGTGCAAATTCACCTCCTGACACCTGAGTGCGATTGTTTTACCTGGGTTTAAATGGAGAGAATATGCTGTTGCCATTGCGCGAGCCGCCACTGTCTCATGGAAACAGAAAGCGAAGGATGAGTCACTGAATTCGCAACTACCAGTGAAAGTGCAGGTGGCGCGCAGCCGCGGCGCGGCGGCTCGTGCTATTTGGCGACGACGGATCCTCTCCATTCAAACGTATGTAAAATAATCGATCTTCTGGAAATGCGTTGGACCTCCAAGGTATCGATATTTTTTCAAAAGTTTAAATGGAAAAACGAGAGATTGCCAAATTGTACGTAGTACATTCAGTATATTTCTGAGAAGTGACGTTCCAAAATATTTTTTTGAAAATAACCTAATGTTTCCAGATTTTACCTTTTTTCTATTGGTACCTTTGAGAGGCCTGGACTCACTTTGTGGAAGTAGATGATTTGAAATCTGGACAAGTTCTTTAACATTAAACGAGAGATTTGCGGGGGGAGGGGGGATAAATATATTATTAATTGAATGAGGCCCAAAAAAAACCAAGAAAATTATTGCAACAGCAGTTATTTTTGGATGTTTTAATTTTTTAAAAGACATGGATTTTGTTTCTTTCATTGCGTCCTAAAAGCCTTGTTTATGCCTCGATCAGAGTTCACCAGAAATACTCAAACTTATAGATGATCGCACGTTAATCAGACGCAAGGGAAAATATATGAGAAATTACACATTAACCATGACCTCAGAACCTTCACGACAGTTACGCAGGTTATCCATTTGGACTGCCACGCTGGATAAA
The DNA here is from genome assembly GCA_011764245.1 of Trialeurodes vaporariorum. Lineage (NCBI taxonomy): Eukaryota > Metazoa > Arthropoda > Insecta > Hemiptera > Aleyrodidae > Trialeurodes > Trialeurodes vaporariorum. The sequence continues at coordinate 49,864,157 of VMOF01000002.1, forward strand.
ATTATGTCTCCTTCATCGAGAATAATGAATTAATTTTTATGATGTTTGGGGAGCATAATTTCACCCCTTAAACCTCTACAGAGTCCCAAAAATCAAAGAAGGTAGAGTCAAAAAACGCACTAAACCAAAATGCAAATGAAAAACGTTTATAAATTTAACATCAACTTATTTCTAAAAGTTTACATTCATCGCTAAGAACACCTTTGAAAACTTCATAATGATGGTTGAGGGCTCGAATCAAATGGATTTTGGTCATTGTACCTAGAGCACCCTCTTCAGATGGAACACCATAAAAAACTCTTCGTATTCGACTATGAACGAGAGCCATAGAACACATTACACACGGCTCTCTAGTTAAATAAATATCGTAACCTGTACATAAATAAGGACCTTTCTTACAACCGACAGTTGCAAGTTCCGACGGAACTGCGCCTTCAGCGCAGCTTCGTATTAAATTCAAATTTGGTTCACCAATTTTGACTAAACCTTTACGATCCAAAGATGAACTGGATGCGTTTCCTTCGACTTTGCATTTTTTACTAACGGATCCACTGGAGCCAGAAACGGACTCAGTTAAAGCAGAAGAATCAAAAGATTCGACCTCAGTTCGGCTTGTGGTCAAGTTTGGTTCGCTGTTTCCGACTGAAATTTTACTATCAAAAGATGAACTGAATGTTTTTCCTTCGACTTTGAATTTTTTATGAACGGATCCACTGGAACCAGAAGAGTCAAAAGATCCGACCTCGCTTCGGTTTAAATTCAATCTTGAATCTCTACTTTCGACTGAATTTTTACTATGCAATGATGGACTGGCTGTTTTTCCTTCAACTTTGAATTTTTTATGAACGGTTCCGCTGGAACCAGAAGAGTCAAAAGATTCGACCTCTTTTCGCGAACCATCCAAGTTTGGTTCACTGCTTTCGACTGACATTTTACAATCTACAGATGGACTAGATGTTTTTCTTTCGAATTTTTTATGAACGGTTCCGCTGGAACCAGCAGAGTCACAAGACTTGTCGACCTCTTTTCGGTTTATATCAAAGTTTGATTCGCTGCTTTCGACTGACATTTTACTATCTCCGGATGCAATTGATGGTTTTATTGCGTCCCTCCTCTTTTTATGGACGAATTCGCTTTCGGAAGGGACGAACTCGCCGGTTGGAGCCGGGGCTGAAAAATAATCGCCAGACTCCAGACTCCAAGCTCCGCCTGCTTGGGATTTCGCCACTAGATCAATAGCGACCATGGCAGCATGTTTGACCGGATGGCGGAGCCTTTGATCATGACCAATTGCAATTACTTCATTTATCGACGGATCCACAACGACAGCTCCGACGCGAGTTCCACTCTCAGATTTGGCTGCATCAACGGCCATTTTCATATATTCCTCGTGCAGGGAACTTTCGGTTTGAGAAAAATAAGTTCCCAGGATCATTTTCTCAAGCGATTTGTTCTCATGGAAATTGCAAGGCCACAACTTGTTGGCCAACAGGAATTGAGATCGGACCAACGGTTGCCGACACGCCACAGAAGTTTTGACGAAATTCATCGCGAGGCCGGAAAATTTAAGGCTGCTCGTCGAAAGTAGCTCTTTTAGTTCGCCCGGGGATCTTTCCGAAACGGGGCAGATTAAAATTAACGAGCCTTTCATCCTTTTGAGATGTCTCAGAGTCTGTATGGGCAGGACTTTGTTCAGATTTTGAACGAGGGAGCTGGTTTCTTTTCTGTCTAATATTTCGTCGACGTAAACTTCGATCGTTGGAATGGCCGTTTTCAAATCGTCGGAGAGCACTGGTTCGATAAACGAGAATTTTCGATCGCCGATGTTGATTACGTCTTGCTTCTTCATCGTGATTACCTGAGGAAAAGAGAGAAAAAAGTTTAAATAAATTAAGGAAAAAATAAAATTAGAAAAAGTGCGGTAATAAATATAAGAAGGGGGAAGAGAATCGAGGAAAACTCGTTGTTGTCTGACCCATTTGGTAGTGGTTTGCCATAAATAATCGAATATTTCTCTCTTCTTTTTCTCTCTTCTTCCATCTGAACGCATGCGTTAGAAAAGGACGGAGATAGGGGCTAAATTCACTTGAAGGCCCCCTTTGCAATCCTTTTCCAACACATGCGTTTAAATGGAGGGAGAGAGAGAAAGACTTTCTGTATCAGCTCATGATTTGAACCAATGCAAAAGTATCGATTTCTCTAGGGATTCCACCCCCGGAAGATCGATTTTTTTATTTAGGTTTACAAGACGAAAACATTGATTAATCGCATCTGACGAGACACCACTGGGTCAATATATCACGAAGAACTGTTACTTTAAGTAAATTCCATTTGTAATTTTTCAATTCACCGATGGTTCCACAGATTGACTCAAAGATTACACAAATCAGTTCAGCTCATGACTGTGGCGCATGAGGATACTCAAATTTGCAATCTTTTCTCAATCGGTGAAATCACTGTTAACCCTTTCCACTCCAATGTCGAATAAATTCGACAAAACAATGACTTGCATTCCACGCTAATGTCGGGTATAATGTACAAAAATCAGCACAAGATGAGGAAACAATTTTTAAAAAATCTAAATGAATTTATAAAAAAAAAAAAAAAAAAAAAAAAAAAAAAAAAAAAAAAATCTGAAAGAAAACTTAAAAATAGTAAAAAGAAAAAGTCTCCAGAGTGGAAAGGGTTAAATGGTCAAAATATCCGCAAATTTATTAAAGTCGGTGACAACTAGATCGGGTATGAAATCCTATGCAGATAGCCGATTGCTGCTTGGCAATAGGATTGCGATTAAGATTTGTCACCGACGTATGAACGTAGAAGAGAAAATGAAAAATCCATTTCATGAGAAAATTAAGGTTTTAAAACAGGACAACAAGATAAAAACGAAAATAACCAGCAACATTTGAACAGCAAAAATTGAACTGTGAGTCCTCATCCGGATTTTGGGCTTTTACAGACCGAGAGCATCAGATAGCGCAAGTCAAAAAATGGGGCTAGCTCGGTGCGCCTTCAAATAGGTGATTAGGCAAATCGATCACCTGAATGTATAGGAATAGTTATTAGTTATCTCTGACAACGCAACGCATGGCAGTCTGAGATCGATAAAAGTGGTCAAAAGTCAGTGTAAATAAGCCATCAAAAATCATCGTTTTCCACCTTTCCAGGTTAATTTAAACGTTCCTGTGAAATTTCTAGGTTTAAATTACTTTTTAACAGTGTTCTCTGTGATTAAAATAGGCTTTGACTATTTATAAATGATACATCGAGGAGAAATTTACGTACTCATTTGTTGCCACTTTTCAACGATTGTCAGACCATAGTGCAACGGTTGAATTGGAAATCATTACAGCCAACTGGAAGTACAGTCGGGGACAAAAAAAAAATGCCAGACCACTCCTGAAGGTAGACTACAAGCAAAACTTATATAAATGAGTTTAAGCATTGCAGGAGGCCTATACCTAATTCAAAATCTAATAAATTTCCAGATACTTCTTTTGTCCCCGATTGTATGTATACATATCCATTTGATTGAATGAGGAACAATCGATTAGTAAAGGGGTCATGGCCCCCTCAAGAATCGATTGTTTCTCATACGTTCCGATAGAATGAATTCATGGTTGCCAAATTGCTGGCTCCACCCATGCGAGTGCTATGGTTTGTTTCAGAAGGGTAAACGGACCCCGACCAAAAATCTTTGTAATTTTTCTATCTTTATTTCTCACACTTCATCTCTTCATCATGGAAATGTATGAAAATGAATCTAGAAGCTTTGGAATTGCGTAAAGAACGCTTTAAAAGCAAAAATTGGAAGTCTTGGGCAAGTTTCAAATTGATTTGACGGAATAAATAAAATTAAAAATTCGCCAAAGATCACATAGGTGATGAGCTCCGTTCACACTTCTGAAACAAACTTTACTTTTTAGCCGTTTCCCCCCCCCCCCCCCATGTTCACAGTCTTTCACATAGAATCTTAACGGAGCTATGCGGACGGTGCGAGCCACTGTCAGCACAGAGCGATTATCGCTCACATGCGTGGAGACTTGTGGCCCTATGGATCGAATTTCACAATTTTTTTATTTTGGCTAAATGGGGCAATTTGCAACTTTTTGCTATAAGCAGATGAATAGTAAAATCGGGCGTAAAAACCAGCGAAGATTACGAAAATCAAACAATAGAAAAATCTCAAGTTCAGTAATAAACTCAGAAGACAGCAGGAACGGCAAGATCGTGATGGTGGAGCTGCGCAGGTATCATGGGAGATTCCTTTCTCATTTGTCCCCTTCTCAACGGAAACACATAGAGATACTAAATATGCGGCTCCCATGATACCTACGTGGCTCCACATTTAAGCCCGATGCTGAGAAAAAAAATTGTGATTTTTTTTTTTTTTTTTTTTTTTTTTTTTTTTTTTTTTTTTTTTTTTTAGTGTACTCATCGTCATTTTTACAGTTTTTTTTTTTGCAAGAATCAACCTTTCAATGACCAGTAGCTGAAGTTTGCAAGATCCTTATTACGCTCGGAAAAAATACGGGCTCATAGAACCAAAAAAGGACCCCCCCCCTCCCGGTTCAAAAACGTTCAAAGTCATCTTTAAGCCTCCGTGTAAAATTCTGCGAACCGCGAACGGATAAAAATAGATGATTTTTGTAACTTTTCAAATCTCCCCTGTTAAAAAGGTTGTATCGTTCCCTGCGTTTTGCGTTTGTTTACCTACTTACTTAACAAAATTTGCCATTATACCACATCAATATGCATATATATATAGGGAATCTCTGGTTCAAGAGCACGCGCGATCGTCAGTAATTATCCTCGGGACAGGCGCGAAAATGGTCCCTCTCGATTCGTCCGCGGAAGCTGGCCACGCCCAACTGAAGCAAATAATAGTGGCCAGTTACGTAGTATCCACGGATTCGACTTTTGATCGGTGTTGCCAGATTTGAGGTTAAAAGTTGTATATCATACATTGAATAAGCTGGAAAATATACAGGGTGGTCCGAAAGTCCCGGGACGGCTTCATAACTTTTGAACGGCTGCAGATAAAAAAACCAAACTTGGGGGATGTTTATAACTTAATAGAAACTACTTTTTGGCGTACCCGAAAATTCAGGGGGGCACCCGTAAAGGGGGGTTTCGCCCCCCCCCCAACTCAAAATTTTCAAATGGCAACCCCTATCTTGTGATACCTCGTTTTAAAGGGCTTAAAATTCTAAGACTTTTGGCGCAAACCGGAGGTCGATATCGTTTTTCGTCTTTGATATATCGATAGTCAAAGTTCGATTTCGACCCATTTTCAAAAAATCAGAACTCCCATTTAAAAAGTCGGACTTTAGAAAACTAGGAGTCGAAAATACTCTAAAAAGCAAGTACTTTTCAGAAAAAAATACGGTTTTGATGTTTGTCTAGTCTTAGGGCCTCCCAAAATTATTTAAAAAAATGACCCCTCAGGGAGGCTATCTCAAAAATTCCGAGCCACGACCCCCTATCGAGTGGTACATCGCTTGAAAGGGCACACAAAACTGAGCATTTTGGCGCAAACCGCAGGTCGATATCGTTTTTGGTTTTCGATATATCGAATGACAAAGTTGGATTTTTACTCATTGGCAAATTTCGAAATATCGAAAACCAAAAACGATATCGACCTGCGGTTTGCGCCAAAATGCTCAGTTTTGTGTGCCCTTTCAAGCGATGTACCACTCGATAGGGGTCGTGGCTCGGAATTTTTGAGATAGCCCCCCCTGAGGGATCATTTTTCTAAATAATTTTGGGGGGCCCTAAGACTAGACAAACATCAATACCGTATTTTTTTCTGAAAAGTACTTGCTTGTTAGAGTGTTTTCGACTCTTAGTTTTCTAAAGTCCGACTTTTCAAATGGGAGTTCTGATTTTTTGAAAATGGGTCGAAATCGAACTTTGACTATCGATATATCGAAGACGAAAAACGATATCGACCTCCGGTTCGCGCCAAAAGTCTTAGAATTTTATGCCCTTTAAAACGAGGTATCACAAGATAGGGGTTGCCATTTGAAAATTTTGAGTTGGGGGGGGAGGCGAAACCCCCCTTTACGGGTGCCCCCCTGAATTTTCGGGTACGCCAAAAAGTAGTTTCTATTAAGAACATCCCTATCTGCAGCCGTTCAAAAGTTATGAAGCCCTCCCGGGACTTTCGGACCACCCTGTACAGCCTAAAGCCGTAGATCTGGCCAAGGCCAAAGCCATGAATTTTTCCGCGGAGGGGGGTGGTGGTGGTGTCAAAAAGTCAAAATTTGGTAACATTTCTCTGAAAACGCAAAAAATGACCGTGGGTGGCCTAACGCGGGTGGGCTAACATTCCCACAGGGTGTCCCCAAATTGCATTGGCGTCGCGCTACAATGTAGATGAAAACAGTGGAACTAGACGGGAGATACTAATAATAAAAGAGGAAAGTAAAAATAGGAAGGTAATCTAATCTTTATCAATACGAGTTGGCCCCTTTAACGATTAATAGGGGTCCCCGAATCAGTGCGAATAGGCCCCTTTCTTCAAAAGACACGCCTTTAGACCCTTACTCCGTGGCGTTGAGGGGGGGGGGGGTGAGCTTATCCGCCTACGAAATTTAGAAGCCAGTCCGCCCCTGAAAATGACTTTTTTCACGGCAAATTAAGGTAGATGTCCCAATTACCGCCACTGTCCCAATTACCGCCACCCTATTCATTTTCTCTTTCAAATCAGCTCACAATAGCAGGGAAATTCAAGATATTATGGAATAAGTGTTTTTCATAGGCTGGTTGGACTGGTGAAAAAGTTTGAAGTTGATAGGTGGCAGCACTGTGCCCTTAAAAAATCACAGAAGTGGACACCTGCCCAGCACCACCTGTTTCTGATGATTTCTTAGTTGCTGTGTTAAGGGACGAGGCAAGAAAATCACTCATTTACTTTTATAAGTTACACTGTTTAATGAGTTTGGTTGTTTCAGGGTTTAATTTGATGTTTTTTCTGACTGAAAACAAGTTTGTTTTGAAAGGAACCTCAATTTTAACTTATTTGTGATATGGCGGGAATTGGGACATCAAAAGTCACTGCTGTCCCATTTATCGCCAGGGGTGGCGATAACAGGGACAAGCAAAAATTCACGACGTCCCAATCAGCGCCACATGCATTTTCTTTTTGATCTTTTGCATTTTTGGTTGTGTAAAACGCTCCTACGTTAGGAAAATCATATTTTCAGTACCTATACCTTTTTAACATTACATAAACCGAAAAAAAAGGGATGATAATCCGATAGTCGATTTGTATGTAATAATTACTTCCTGTTTCCTAACCTGTTTCTTGATTGTTTTATTTGCGCAGGGCGCTAACTGAATATACTTAAAATGTCGGAATAGTAGCTTGCAAATCTCTCGATTTGACGTACTGTAAATTATGTTGAAACAAAAGATTAAACTCTTGAATTGACATTTTATACCTTGGTTGAACATCAAAGAATGTGTCAAATCAATATTTTCTATTACTCGCTAAAACAACATTTCAGTATCTGCTGTAAGAGTAACAGTTATTCCTGTTGAAACAACAGTAAAAGTGTTTTTTGATACATGTAGCATGTTAAATTGATTCCCCTAGTATGCGAATTCGACAGACCACAAGCGGTAAAACTTACGGTCACCCCCCCCCCCCCCGGCAACTGAAAACAGTCCACATTTCATGATATGCACGGATATTCAAAAGTAACGCCCATCCAGTGGCGTAGTAAGGGGGGGCGAGGGGGCGGTCCGCCCCGGGTGACACCATCGGAGGGGTGACACCCGCAGTAAAAAGGGATTAAAAGAGAGAAGAAAGGGAAAAATTAGGAAAAGAGATGAAGGAAAGGGGGGAAATAAGAGAAAAAAAGGGGAAGGGGGAAACAGAAGGGAAAATAGGAAAAACGGGAAGTAAGGATGAACAAATGGGAGTTCGAGGCTGAGAAGAGAGCCTGCGCAAAATAAAGGTAGAAAAAATTATCACCTTGGCTAAATAATGGTGTCACCCTGAAGCAAGAGGGTGCCACTTTGGACGAAAAGTTTCACCAAACAACAGGACGTGCCACTTTGAATGGATATTGGCATCCTAAAATAAGAGGGTGCCATTCTGAATGGAAAGTGGCACCCTAAAGAAGGAGGATGCCACTCTGAGTTGAGAGTGGCACCCTAAAGTGGGAGGGTGCCACTCTAAACGAAGAGTGTCGCCCTGAAGCATAGTAGAGTGCCAGTTTGAACTAAGAATGGCACCCTGCAGCAGGGTGATTCAGGAAAAAGGAGATCTGGAGAGGATGTCCAAACGAGCTTAAAAGCAAGTCCTGAGTAATTCAGAGAGGCTGAATTTGTCAAAATTTTCTAAATAAAACTTCCCCCACAGAAATAATGACCACAGAGGTCCTATACGGTACCTAAAAGTATAGCTCCAGATATGCTTCAATTTTAACCATTATTGCGCGAAACATTCAAAAAAACAAGGGATCTGAATGATTAAAAGGAGGCCAGTAACAGCTCCTAAGCAGCTCAAATTTTCAAAATTTTCCAGCGAAGGCATTACATCATAAATGGGGTTCGGTAGATTCAAAGGAACTAGAAAAAACTTTCTCGTAGAGAGGCTGAAATCGTCAACACTTAATGGGCATGACATTTCATAAAATGGAGGCTCTGGAACTGGAAGAGAGAAAAAACCTAAAAATTAGCTTTAGAGAAACCTTAATTTTCAACATTTTTTGGGGGAGGACCCCCAGACCCCTCCCTCTCTATCGATTGGGGACATTTCTGCCCTTACACATCTCTAGAATTTCAAAATGGCTGCCCTTACAGCGATCCTGAATTCGCCCCGGGCAAGATGTGGTCGATAAACGGGATCTACGACCTTGAAAGTATACGTACTATATAAGAAGCAACTTTAAACTTTGAACCACCTGCATGCGCAAATTACATACAGGATGTTCTTTTTATCCCCCCCCCCTGGTTTTTTTTCTTGCTAATTGAGATAAAATGTTGCGGTTTGGACTATTCTTCATCATTTTGGCTGAATTTTCTTTTCTTGGGGTCGGAACCCCCCCCCCCCCCCAGCCCCCCTAAGGAGGCCCCCAGGGGAGCTATCTCTAAAATTTCAAATGGCAACCCCTATCTTGTGATACATCGTTCGAAAGGGCATAAAATTCTAAGACTTCTGGCGCAAACCGGAAGTTGATGTCGTTTTTCGTTTTCGATATGTCGAATTTCAAAAATCGATTTGGACCCATTTTCAAAAAATCATTACTCCACTTTGGAAAGTCGGAATTAAAAAAACTATGGGTCCAAAATACTCTAAAAAGCAAGTCCTTTTCAGATAACGAAATGGTTTTGACATAAAATTAATCCAAATTTGATATTAGAGCCCCAAATTTTTTTTAAAAATTTTGCCCCTAAAAGGGGCTATCTTGAAAATTCCCTTCCACGACCCTTATTGAATGATACGTCGATCAAAAGAACACAAAAAACTGAACATTTTGGCGCAATCCGGATATCGATATCGTTTTTCGTATTCGAGATATCGAATATTAAAAGTTTAATTTTTGCCTATCTTCAAAATTCGATATCTCGAATACGAAAAACGATATCGATATCCGGATTGCGCCAAAATGTTCAATTTTTTGTGTTCTTTTGATCGACGTATCATTCAATAAGGGTCGTTGAAGCGAATTTTCAAGATAGCCCCTTTTAGGGGAAAAATTTTTAAAAAAAAATTTGGGGCTCTAAAATCAAATTTGGACTAATTTTATGTCAAAACCATTTCGTTATCTGAAAAGTGCTTGCTTTTTAGAGTATTTTGGACCCATAGTTTTTTTAATTCCGACTTTCCAAAGTGGGGTAATGATTTTTTGAAAATGGGTCCATATCGATTTTTGAAATTCGATAAATCGAAAACAGAAAACGATATCAACTTCCGGTTTGCGCCAGAAGTATTAGAATTTTATGCCCTTTAGAACGATGTATCACAAGATAGGAGTTGCCATTTAAAATTTTAGAGATAGCCCCCCTGGGGGCCCTCTTAGGGGGGCTGGGGGGGGGGGTTTCGACCCCAAAAAAAGAAAATTCAGCCAAAATGATGAAAAATAGTCCAAACCGCAACATTTTATCTCAATTAGCAAGAAAAAAAACCAAGGGGGGGGGGGAGATAAAAAAAACACCCTGTATGCAGCTTTCAGTAAACTTGATTGTAAGCAAGTGCCGAGGTAAAAGTCCGAGAATATATGTTAGTTTATCTGACCGAATTTCAGCGCGGGAGATGGTAAAAATATGGGCTCTCAAGATCGTAATTTTTCAAAATTTTCCCGGGAGGAGGACCCCCGGACCCCTCTCCCTATACTAGGGGGTGTCCCCCAGACTCCCCATAGGGGGTGACATTAAAAGGGGGTATACCACCCTAATTTTTCGATTTTTTTTATTTTTTTCATTCCCCCCCCCCCCCCACCAATTTTGTAGAGGACAATTCAGGGAATACGAGGATATTTTTTTTTAATTTTTAGGAGGTCGGAAAGTATTTTTAAATTAATTTTAAAGTTTATGAGTCAACATTGCGAAACTGAGAACCATTTGATAACCATCTGTTTCTTATTTTTTTCTCATGTACTATTTGTTAATTTGCTTGTACTGAAAAATCAATTTTTCGCTTGTTTTTTCAACTTCAAAACAGCTTTTCTCGAGTACTATGATAGCTAGAGACTTCAGGTTTTTTTTAAAATGTGCAGAATTTCATGCTCTAGGTACTCTTGCATGGATTTGCCCTCAACCTAACATCTCAAATATCTATTAATGTTTAAAAAAAAAAAAAACATGAAAAAAATGTCACATCGAAGAAACATTAAGAAAAAAATACTTCCTCTCGACAAAAAAAAAATCCAGACAAGAGACCCTAGAGGACACTGATACCTTTCATTTGAGACCAAGACCAAGGTGATTGAGCAATTCTAACTCTAAAAAAGCTGTTTGAAAGTTGTCAACGTTTTTTCAGGAATTTTTTTTTTTTAAGGGGCAGGTATGCAACCAGCTTCACAAAAATTTCAGGATCTCTAATTTACATCAGTATGTGTTACCAAAAAAAATTGAGGGCTCTAAGTCATCAGGAACGATTTTTTTTAATTTGGGTGGTATACCCCTTAAAGTGTTCCGCCCCGGGTGCCACTGAGCCTTACTACGCCACTGCGCCCATCCCCTCTTAACTTTTTTTCTAATTAGGATAGAAGGATGCGGTTTGAACCATTCTTATTTATACCAAAGGCGCTATCTGAGGAGACTATTTTCGATGACCGGGGGGGTATTGGCGGGGGGGGGGGGTCAACTTCATTTTCTCTTATTGCACTCCCTATCTTGTGATACATCGTTTGAAAGGGCTTTAAAATCCAAGATTTTTAGCGCAAACCACGGCTCAATATCGATTTTGGTTTTCGATATATAGAAGGTCAAAGTTCGATAAGGACCCATTTTCAAAAAATCATTACTCCACTTTGAAAGATCGAAATTTAAAAAACTAGGAATCTAAAATACTCCAAAAAGCAAGTCCATTTCAGAAAAAAATACGGCTTTGACTCAAATTTAGTCTACGTTAAGATTTAGCGCCCCCGAAAATGTTTAATGTTTTTGTACCCTAGGGGAGCTATCAGAACAATTCCGACCGACGACCCCTCTTGTGTGATACATTGATCGAAAGAGCACATTAAACTGAACATTTTGGAGCAAACCTGAGGTCGATATCGTTTTTCACATTCGAGATATCGAATGTTGTAAATCAACCTTCGGAATTCGATATATCTAATGTGAAAAACGATATCGACCTCAGGTTTGCTCCAAAATGTTCAATTTGGTGTGCTCTTTCGATAGATATATCACACGATAGGGGTCGTCTCACGGAATTTTTCTGATAGCCCCCCTAGCGGGCGAAATCGTTAAAAAAAGTTGGGGCGCTAAATCCTAACTTTGACGATGCCCCTAAAGTGAATATTATTTTTGTTCTCTTTGTTACTTATTACTTAATCAGCAAGTAAAATACTGTTCTGTAATTCTTTTTTTCATAGGAGTGAATTCAGAGCTTGACTGGAGTTGCTACTTTTTATAATTCGATCAATGACTGAAATCTACAAATTCTAGAAAATATTTAACTCAAAATTACTCAATTTTCTTTGTAAGTGGTAGTAAGCAACTTTTGGCATGGCGGTAATTGGGACATGGACCATTTTTTTTTAATTCTATTAATAATTTTTTTTCCTGATTGATTAAGCCAACTTTTTATTTTTTTCATAAAACTAGAATGTATTTGAGAGGTCCAAGTGCAAACAGATCCTAGATTTGACTAAAATTAACATTTTTACAGGTATTTTACGGAAATGTTTTCTTAAGGGTGGCGGTAATTGGGACATCTACCTTAGGGTGTCGTGTCAAGGAGCCTCCCCCCCCCCCCCCCGGCTACGCCACCACTGGATCTGGCACAGTAGCGCGGCTCGTGCATTGGACATTAACGTATTCTCTCTGATAAACCTACGTAAAACAATCGATCTTCAGGAGGTGCAATGGCACCCCCAAGATATCGATACTTTTGCATAAGTTTAAACGGCAAATAAGCGTGGCTGCCACTGATCTGGCAACACTGCATTTGATGGTTGATTCTAAGGAAAAATGCCGAAAATTCACAATTATCACAATTCCATTACAATATTTTCAGTATTAATCACGAGGTATATTACCGTTTGAAAATGTTTTCTGGAGGCGCATTGCATTGATAAAATGTTGGACCAATTTGCATGAGCAAATTTTTATAGAGATCGAGTTAGGTCACTTTAGTGCCTATGATATGCTTGATTATCAGAAACAAAAATAACCACGACCGGTGAACCGACTCATGAGAGTGGTTAGAACACATTATACGTTTCGTTCAGATGGAACACTCGAACCCCTGTGGCTGACCGCAGTGAGAAAAAAAAAAAAAAAACCGGGAGTGTTCAGTTGAGTTTCTATTTAAAAAAAGTTAGCTTTTAATGGTTAGTTATGATTTGTAGTTAATTTGAACATTATTTCAAAAAAATTCATACTAAATTAATATTCTAGGAAAACTTGTAATATACAAGTTTGGGTTTTCCTGTCACAGTTTTGTGTAACAGCCAACAGGGTCACGAATCCGAAACCTATATCTCTAAGGTAGGTTTCGAAAAGCCCAACCAACGGTCACGAAATTAGAAATCAAAGAAGGCGAACACCTATTTGATAGGACAATGGGTCCACACCTCGCACGAGCGCCTCCAGGATTTTGAGATACTTCTTGCAAAGAAAAACCGAGTGACAATTAAGTGTGTGTATTTGAAGATATTCACGAAAAAAGCTTTTCCTACTATAACTCGAGAGGGTAGAAAAAGATATGGAGTCTTCAGATGCATGACGAGTAATTAAATGAGAACATTATACACTGCCCCGTCGAGAAACCGGCGCACCTGGCGCTCTGGATCATTTCGCTCGGCGAAAAAATTACAAAAGTTCAAATCATCAGAACTTTTGAAATAAGAAAGTTAAAAATATTTCAAAGCCAGGGTCGGATTCCTCATACTTGCTAGAGTTTTAGACTTAAGCTCAAATTTACTTGTGGTCATTTTCACGCATGTATGAAGAGTTTTTCTATACCCTCGTGAAAACTGTTTTGTTGCAGCACATCTTTAAAAAGTTACTCAAACTTCTCACATCTCTTTGGGCAAAACTAGCATAGATAGATAAAATCTGAAACATGCATCAGATTCCTCAGAGTCAGGGCTTTCGAATTCGTTAGCTCAATTTTGTCTACAAAATTCTTTTAAGGTCGGAAAATGCACTTTTCCGAGACCATGTAAATACCGCTTCTGAACACACAGTTCACACATCCCGCTCAACAATGCAAAAAGTTCAAATCTTCATAACTTTTGAACTAAAAGAGCTAAAAATATTTTTAAAAAAGTTCCGAATTACTCAAAGTTTCTAGTTTTTGATGCTACAACTCAAATTTTCTGTCGGTCGTTTATGCGCCCGTGATAAGAAACCCTCACGAATGTGTTTCCTTTTGCGTGCTTTTGTAGCAAAAAAAAAATGCATTTTCCGACCTTCAAAAAATTTTGTACACAGAATTAATTGAGGTAACCAGGTCGAAAGTACAGACTCTGAGAAAACATGCTTTTTTAATTAAAAAAAAAACTCTATTTTCAATGTTTTGTTAAGGTTAAGGTTATAGAAAGTGGAATTTTCAGGTGCGCGTTTTTTTAAGATTTTCATACAATTTTTTATTTTTTTTTTAAATGATTTTTTAGAGAAAAAAGAAGAGAAATTTCGCACATTGAAAAAGAATTGAAATACTTTTAAAATATGTATAGTGAAAATAATTTTTTAAAAATAGTTTTTTTGAAGGGGCTTTTTTCCACTCTTAAAAAAGAAGTTTTTTTTCTTGGTTTTTTAATGATTTCGTTTAATAAACTATTTTTTTAATTTTTTTTTCATAACTTTTCAAGGGGTTTTGCTACTAGGGTATATCAAGTATCCCTCATCCACATTTGATCAGTTAAACCTTGTACTAAGCAACCTTTAACCTGTCGAATGTCGCGTCATGCATTAGGTATGTTGCGACTCTTCTTTACTTTTTGATGGCAAAGCGTGCACTTAGGTAGCGCCACATTTTTTCCATTGAAATGCATGCAAAAGGTCGGATTTCAAGGTGATGACTTAACAATCAATTAATCGATCTTCTTCGATGATTTAAACGGAAAGAATGAGACGCTGCCAAATTACATGTTTTTTTTTTCCATTTCAAGGCAACTTATATTCATTAAACGGACTTTTGAAAAAAGTCTGAACAATCTGACAACGATGGGCGACTGTAGTAAACAATCTGCTATCAGTTTCCTCCCATTTCAACGAAAGGGAAAGAATCGATTATTTGAAAGTTCAGTTGAATTGATTGAGGATCGAGCCGTTTCCACCGATTTACACGGAGCTAGATTGTGGACTGTCATGGGCGGATCCAGCCGAGGCGTAGCATGCAATTTGGCAACGTTGCAGTTCGTCCATTTAAACTCATGATGAAGATTGAAGTGTTGGGTGTTCGGTGAACACCTTTGCATTCGACCTTTTATATGGGTTTAAATGGACAAAATAAAACGTTGCCATACTGCACGCTATACGCTTCTTGGATCCAGCAATCTGGTAACTGCGCATTCTGGTCATTTAAATGTTTGATAAACAATCGATTATTGAAGCAGCTATAGCCCCGTAACTAATCGATTATTTCTCATGAAATCAAATGGGAAGAATACATTGCCAGATTGCTGGATCCGCCAATGTGAATATAGTACTTGATTTTCGCGGAGGTCTTCAAAAACGTTTCTCTTGTATTATAATAGATGATCTCGCGACGACGACAAGTTTTCCGAGTTTTTGGGCAACAAATTTTCGTGGTTACTAAGTTTAATCCTCTATCACATCCTTGCTGTCATTTCTCAAAGGAGGGTTCGAGAAAATATGTATGAAAAGTATACCAGCTGCGAATCGATCAATACACGATACTTATAAACAAAACGGACGCGATGGGTCTGGAATCGTCTTTATAACCTACTTTTTTTTCCCAACTTTCAGGCTAGCGAAAGCCCTGCGGCCGTTCTTTAGACCGCAAATTTAAGACAAAAACAAACGCGAAATGCAAACAAGCGCACTAAGGTCTGATATCGAAAAAAAATTGGCCAAAATTCAGCAGTAGATGGCATAAAAAAATCATATTTTTCCACCTGCTGAACTTTCTTTAAAGCTTTCCAAAGACATTTTAAGATTTGAATTAATTGTTAGAAGTTTTCTCTGTCATTAGAATTGGGTTTGGAAGTTTATATTTGATAAATTGATGTGAAATTTACTGACTGATTACTTTGTATCAGACTTTAGTAACGTGGTGGCTTATGCAAATTGGCAACGCTGCGATTCGTCCATTCATACGCAAGAAAAAGGTCGAAATATAAGAGATGCACGGCGCCAGTGGCGCACCGAGAACTTTATTTTGGTGGGGGTTTGACCGCAAATTTTCCATTTTCTGAGGCCTTAGGGGGGGGGGGGGGTTGAAAGCAATTTTGGCCGAAGATGACCTTTTTTAGAGCAAAATATTGATGCTTAGGGGGGGTTTTGACCCTAAAACCACCCCCTTCGGTGCGCCACTGCACGGCGCACTCTCTCGAATCGATATTTTGCAAGATTTTCAATGGACACTATGCAGCATGCCAGATTTCACCCGACGCAACTGCTCAGACTAAGGTGAAACGATGAACAGTGCAATTTGGCAACCACGCTTTTCGGAAATGGGGCTGTTGCAAAATTTATCTTCAGCTGACTTAACGTGATTTTTCAGCTTTTAGTGCCATTTCTACCGCCTGATCGCAACCGTTCGTTTATTATTATTATTAAAATAAAGGCCTACATAATCGTCTGAAGGACGTCTCTGCAAATTATTTCGTCAATAACTTCAAAATAAGGCTGTGATTACCAAAAAAAGGAAGACCGCAAATAGATTCTAGTATCGAAATGCAATACTGAAGTTTTTGGTACATTTAGCCTTCTTTTTGACATTATTAGAGAGATTCAGATTATTATCTAGTAACTGACACTCCGTTTTTTCTTAAATGTAAATTACTTTCGGCCTGTATAATTTGACATTAATCGAGCGGAAGCACTCTGGCGGCAGAAATCGGCCCTAGACGCTGTAGATTCACCTTAGGAGCTGGCGTTTAGGCAATGACAGTGGAAACTTCTAGAATTCACCCGAAATTTAAATTGTCAGTTGGACCTTGGAAGTTGGAACTTGAGAAAATTGTGTGTGTGTGGGGATGGGGGGGGGGGGGGGGGGGGGGGGTTACTTGAACCCTTCAGCACAGAATACTCTAATCAGAACGGAAACTAGAATTCATTTTGTAACATTCTTTACTTCGGGCCGCCATGTTGGAAAATGAGCATTTTCGGCAATCTTCGGCAACTGACCGGGCTGTGATTGGTCGTGTAGACTGAAAAAGCACGTCCGTCATCTTGAGAAGTGAGCAGGCACAGTTGCCAGTTTGTGCTGGTAAATTCCAAATCCCATCAAAAACCTTTCCAGGTGCAAGCAGACAGCATCAGGTAATTATGTCTGTCACAAAAAGCCGTTTCAATGCATCCACTCAAAGATATGATATGATGGGAACGGCAAGTCTCCTCCAAGTGGGCATCCAGCAGGGCAAATGTTAATCATTTTTCAAAATCAACACTATCCATCTGCGGCGAATTTAGTGAAGGAAAAACTTTGAGGGATGTATTTCTTTATTTTTTATTTTCAAACGCAAAAACTTGCCGCCGTTCATCGCCTTAAAAAAAAAAAAAAAAAAAAATCAATTATTATTATTCAAAAAAAAAATAATAATTGATTTTTTTCTTTTTTAAGGCGATGAACGGCGGCAAGTTTTTGCGTTTGAAAATAAAAAATAAAAAAATACATCCCTCAAAGTTTTTCCTTCACTAAATTCGCCGCAGATGGATAGTGTTGGTTTTGAAAAATGATTAACATTTGCCCTGCTGGATACCCACTTGGAGGAGACTTGCCGTTCCCATCATATCATATCTTTGAGTGGATGCATTGGAACGGCTTTTTGTCACAGACATAATTACCTGATGCCGTCTGCTTGCACCTGGAAAGGTTTTTGATGGGATATACTCTGGTTTTAGCTTGTAAAATTCCAGTTTTTCATTCCACAAATAAAAGCAACAGTTGTTATCCATCAGCTGACTAGCCAGCAGTTATGAATAGTTTCCGGACAACTTTCACATAGACTCTCGAGTGCTTATTTTACGATAGGGACCACAGTCTCATTTCCCTTTCTTTTCCCTGATCTATATGCTAACCTACAGTTCCGTTTCCTTCCACTGGCTAGTCCGCCGCTGGCCGATGCGCCTCTGGCTGGTCCGCCGCTGGCCGATCCGCTACTGGCTAGTCCGCCACTGGCCGATCCGCCACTGGCTAGTCCGCCGCTGGCCGATCCGCCACTGGCTAGTCCGCCGCTGGCTAATCCGCCTCTGGCCGGTCCGCCGCTGGCCGATCCGCCACTGGCTACTCTGTCGCTAGCAGATCCGCCGTAGCTTAATTCTGTAACTTATTCAGGAAAATAATGTTACTGTCACTACCAGTTCTCATCAAATAAACAGATCAGTTGTAACCTCTACAAGTAGGTACACAGCAAAGAACTTTTGTTACTACTTGCTTATGAATAATTATACTAAAATAACAGAATAATACATTGTATAATTCTGTGCTAAAATCACAAAGGTGCTGTAAACACATCAGAAACTACTCTCCCTTTAGTGATCAACAGTATTACGGTACTCAGCTGTTGCATTTGCAAGCAATGAAGTGGAAAATGAAGCTCCGCGGTTATGCCCAAATTCGAATACTTTTAGCTTCAGAGCTAGAAATAGTTATTAAATAAATGAATATGCAAAAGTACCTAACTTTGAGAGCAAACCAAACTTTACTATACGCGTGCATACAACAAATTAGAAGCACACAAAAGAAATAACTAGAAAAGATGTATGGTACATTTATTTAAAAAGAAGAACTGAGGAGGACAAAGTTCGTAATTCACGGCCTCCGTTGTAGTTGAAACAATAATCACTTGTATCACTCATGTATTTGTAACGAGTTTATTTCAAAATTGTCAAAGCAGGGAGAAATGTTTTTGTTTTGAAATGATGTGCAGTTGTTGTTGACTGACGATGAAGCGTCGATTCTCGCGGCGATCTCAAATACTAAAAGGCAGTAGCCAATGAGAGTATAGTTGGCGCGTAGTTTGAAATAGCCGTTATAGTGAGAAATTTCGTTTTTTTTTATCATTTCTCAATAAATATTAGACGGATTGCGTTCAAACAAAAAAAGGCACGAGCACAGAACACGCTCGTTAAAATAAGACCAAGTTTGATGAGTTTGGTTGCGTAGTTTTTTCGCTACAGGATCATATCAAGGCACGGTTTGGGGGAATGAAATAATTTCTGTAATTATAAGCGTTACGCGCCGCAGACTTGTCAGGTCGTAGAGAGGGTGGTAGTGGGGTTACCTGACTTGCCGTCTGCGTCTACCGACGCTTATGATCTTGTTTCCATTGGCTCTTATGGGAGTTTCCGTTCTGATTAGAGTAATCTGTGCCTTCAGCGGCGTCCATCTTCAACCCAACTCATCACGATGAATGTACATACCTATAGATACTCGTAGTTTTTTTCAATTCATCTCAAACCGAGTGAAATTTGTTTAATTTACTTTTACTTTTGCTGAAACATGAAAACTGATGCAAGGTGGCTACAAAATTTGAATGAGAAAAATTCACGGACTTTTCCAAATCTTTCACTCCATTTTTCGACACTTTTTCCCAACTTTTGAAACTCAACGCCGTCGATATTTAAACGATATGTATATTGTATAATGTATAGGAAGAAATTGCCCCAGAATTTTAAAAGGGTAACTTGCTACAATGGCAAAGCCTTTGAGCTAACAATAAGTTCAAAAAATGGTAGAGTTAAACGATAATTCAGACGAGAAACTAAACAATATTAAAAAAATCTGCGAATTCCACGAATTTCTGGATTTTCTCTGACTTTTTTCGAAAGATGAAGTTCCAGACACATTCTTGACTTTTTATAGGAATAGCCGGTTTTTTCAGATTTGTAGCCATCTGATCAAATGGACCTATTTCATGGGTCTGAAAATTGAATGAGTTCGTTTCAGAGATTACTAAGCTACTTACTTACTTAGCTCAGTAATCTCTGGTTTGTTTGAAAAATGAAAGTGCTCACTGAGCCGGCCTCGGTGGCTTGGTGGTCAGGACACCTGACTGCCAATCCATAGGTCCCGGGTTCGAATCCCGGTAGTGGCAGCAGATTTTTCACTCGTCTTGTCGCTCGGTCTCCTTAAAAGTGGGTCCACGGCAAAGATTACAGTGGAAATCTGAGTGCTTTGAGCATGGATGTTTCAAGTCCCCTGTTGTCTTCTGACATTAAACAAACATTCACACACTGACATTAGTCTATAGTTGGCTGTAGGCTCCTTGACTGGAGTATAAGCCATAAAACAAGCAAAAAAAAAAGTGCTCACTGAGCTGAATAGCTGATGCCAGAGGTGTTTTTGTTTTTCATTTTGGATAAGCGGTTGCTGAGTAACTCCGCTTTATTCAAATCAGTAATAATACACGTATTTAAATGGGGCTCGGTGTCCTATGACGTCATAGGACACCTCATTTTCGGAACTTCAAACCAATTTTTCTCGGCTTTCCAGGGCTTAAATTTTAAAAAAGAAAAAATAAGGGGTCCTTAATTTTTTGCCTACTTTCATAAAAGTAATTAAAAAAAGAGGGTGAAATAGGTCCATTCGAATTTGATCTTTCGCACGTGTTTAAATTAACTAAATTGAATGTTGCCGAATTGCAAGCTTTGCCACTTTTTGGCTCGTATATTCTGAGTATTTCCTGGGTCATTCCAGGTTGACTGTCCCACCCGCCACATTTGAAAATTACTTTCTTTTATTCTCAAACGTTGATTTTTCCATGTTTAAGCAAAAGAAAGGGTAATATGTCAGCTACAATAATCACTCTATCTTCCGCTAAAAAGTTGAACCTTTCAAGATTTAAAACGGAAAAAATGGTTTTAAAATGTGGCGGTGGGACACTTAACCTGGAATGACCCTCCTATAACTATTAAATGGGAGTATTCCATTCAGAATAGTTTCAAGAGCCTGCATTTATAAATAGATTAATAAAACACAATCAATATAAAAGCAGAGACTTTATAGCATTAAATCAATCGATATCGATATCGAAAGGTAAAGCAGCGGAGAGTTACGCGAAACGAAATAATTTCAATCTGTCAATTTTTTCGTAACGAAATACGAATACATAATTATAGTACAATTTTTTTATGCATTTTTGCGAAATTCTGAGAGACGATACACACTGTTGTTAACACCAGTGCCGAAGCGTCCAATTTGACAACATTGCATTTTGTTCATTTAATCTCACGAAAAGGGTCGAGCTACTGGGTTTTTGATGAACTCTCTCGAATCCGAGTTTTTGTGATGATTTAAATGGGTCAAATGCAACGTTACCACGTTAAATGCAAAGCCATTACCAGTAACACAAATAAAGAACTTTAAATGTTGTGTTTTTTTTTTTTTTTTTTTTTTTTTTTTTTTTTGCATGAAGGAAAATATGAACTAACATGTCAGTGAAGAAAATGTAATCAACAGACATAAAAGTCCATTTAGGGATTGTTATTTTTCAATTCCGTTTTCAGACACAAAAAAGCGAACTTTTACTAACACCGAGTAGTACTAATGTGCAGTCGGTCTCAGATTCATGGGACTCTTGCTAACTTTTGCTAAATGCGATGGAATAGTTTATCCTTCGGTAAAACCCAGCGAAAAATACGATGAGCACATTTAAAAATCACGAAATTCGCTCAAAGACTCACAAAATGACTTTAAAGTTAAAAGCGTTGATAGCAAACCTACGCAGGCACCACGGGAGATTCCAATCTAACTTGAGGCTTTCTTTTGTGTTTCCATAGAGGGAATGATAAAATAAACAGGAATCCCCCATGACAGCTGCTTAGCTCCGCCATTTAAGAACAATGGTGGAGGAGCTATGCAGGTGTCATACAGAAGATTCCTATCAAATTTTTCTCTCTCTATAGAAACATACAGAGGAAAGTCTCAAATTAGTTATAGGAACCTCTTTCGGTACCTGCGTAGCTCTGCCATTACGCATTGAACTTTTAAGTCATTTTATGAGTTTACGTGAGTGAATTTTGTAATTTTTAATGTGCTCATCGTAAAGTTTGCTGGATTTTTCTTAAGAATTAACAATTCAATAACTTATAGCAAAAGTTAGCGAGAGCTCTATTATTACGATCAATCGTAATCAAATCGAGTCAATACAATCGGCAACATTATAACCTCATTGGCGACGTCTAACACTCGAAAGGGTTACTATGGAACCAAGCTCTGGTCTTGCATAGAATTCGATAAGAGCAGGGCTATCGAATCCCCGTCATCATAGGCATCGGAGGGTTTCTGTCAGAACCCTTTTGAAAGGAAGGACTTCACACAGAAGATTACGATGCTTCCGATCAAATACTCGATTTGAACGTAAAAATGAAAGCACTTAAAAACTATTGATTAGAAAGAGTATTAGGAAAATAACTTACCAAAAATCCACAATCGCTTGACGTTTCATAAATCTAAAATGACGCTCTTTATAGCTTCCTCAGCAAAGCACTACAAACAATTCCAAAAAAAAAATAATAACACTTTCCTAAACTCCAAAATTGAATAAAAAAAATTAAATAAAAATAAATAAAGAGGAATGGAAGAACGAACCAGACTTGATTGAAGGGGGTAAAAAACAACAATTCTAAATAAAAAAAAAACAAACAACAAACAAATGAACAAACAAAAACACACTAATTTAAAGGAGAGAATGTGACCAAAAACTAACGAAGAGAGAATTAAAAACAATACAAGGCTGCGACAGAAATCGACTGTGTATATACCTACATGCAATGGGTTTGGGGGTTTTTTCTGTAACTTCGTGAGTACTTTCGCGAAACTGAGCTGCATTTCAGTTTTACGAGCGGTCTTTAGTCACGCGCGATTTTTGAAGACGTGATGGCAGTGACAGCTCATGAACTTCGATCTATCGAACCAACTATCGATAGATTTTTCATAAAACACATGGGAAAGATTCGATATATGTATTGAACGTTGCATGAACTGTACTTCCGATATCAAAATATTAAAGACGAGTATTTAAAACAAAGGATACATTTATTTATAGAGTATGGCAGCATGGTACTATGGATAACCTACGCACGCAACGACGTGGAAGATTTTTAGGTTAGGGTTACTTAAGTTAAATACAGAAAAAGACTGGCCTCAGCTATCTCATTGCACAGCCGATATTTGTGAAAGAAAGTACAGCAGACAGGTTACGACTGCTATAGTAGATAATGACCGCTCAATCGTTAACTTCGATTTTGAAAGAACCGATGCCATAAATTAATGCCAATTTTCAGTTTAAATGTATATTACACTATAAATATTGTACTGTACAACATATGCGTGACTCGACACTGTTATTCGCAAAAATAATTTACTAAAATAGGTTTGAAAAGTGAGCCTCCATAAGATCTAATGTTAAATTGGTTCATACCCCTAAGCAGGGAATCCCTGACCACCAGCCCGTGCCAACAACGGCCTGACTGCCATGACCGGCTTCACTTTTCTTTATGCTATGAGATAGCAGAGGCCAGGCTCTCGCTATAATGCTTTTGACTCACAGTCAAACCTAAGGTCCCTAGAGAATACCAGGTACTCTCGCTTGAGATTATGTAGGTATTTTGCGTGGCGGGACGTTTGAATTCACGTGTATTTAAATGGGCGGCACCAACTAACAATCTGAACTTTTAACTATCTTCTAAGACTAAGTTTAAAACCAAATTTTTTTAACTTAAACTAGACCCTTTGAACTTCATTTCTGAGAAGTATCTTAGATACCAGTCAATGTTTTCATAGGTAAACAGTCCTCTGAAACAACCTCTAACAAAGTTGTAGGTGGGGAAGGGTAGAGGGGGCCTCGACACTCGTGATGAGCGGAGAAAGCAGGGACTCGGCAGCTCCGTTCGGCTCCTCTCGGCAATACTCGGCATCGCCCGGAGATTTATCACGCGCTTCTGATTGGCTCAGAGGAATGTAGGTCCTCTCCCTATAGTGAGAAAGGGGAATCGAGTACCTGGTATTCTCTAGGGACCTTAGTCAAACCCAGAGCCAAATAGAGACCCAGCAGTCCCAGCACAAAGCTTTTCACTCTTCCAGCTCAAGTTTGGTCGGAGCTCCTCGCAACAACAGCCATAACAGTCGCCTTCAGTTGACTGATGAGCGAAAAGGGAAGGCTCTGATTGGTCCACTAAATACGGAGCGCGTGGATTGAATTCGATAAGCAAAACTAAAACAAAACCTGTTTCCGCTTTCGGGACCGCGGACCAGTCACAGCCTTCCGCTAAACTCACCACTCAACAGTAGACGGATGTTTGTTGTTGAAGTCGGTGACTCCCTAACAAAATTGGAGCATTCAACTTGCCTCACTCTTTTAACATAGGAGGCATAGCAAAGGTATAAATCTGACTTCGCTCTACGAATTCAGTGGCGCGCAGTTCAAAATCAATGCAGCCAAGATGGCCGACAAAAGCAGATAACACGCCGACTCACCCGGGCGAGTACTCCGAGTATCGCCCAATGTTTTCTGATCTTGTCGGCCATTTTAGCTGCAGTGAATTTGAACTGCGCGCCACTGAGTTTGTGGAGCGAAGTCAGATGAGCATACCTTGTTAATCTATAACCTGGCGAAGCATAAAGCAAATTTTATTTCGTGACCAATGGTCACCGGTCACTTCTTTCGTGACCAAAGTTTCAAAATCACGGTCACTTACGGAAGCCAAACACAGACAAGGCGATTCAAAATTCAAATGTTCTCTCCGGTCACCTACTCGTCCGGTCACGTTTCACATGACCCACCTCGGGAGGTAGGTCTCGAAATTTGGAACCAACCGGTTCCCGGTCACCTTTTGATACGGTACCGTACATGACCGTACGTTGCTTAGCTCTGCCCACTTTTAAGTGACCGGAATAATAAAATTTCGGCCACCTAGCGAGTTTCTAAACCTGGTCAAGTAAAACGTGACCTGGTCACGAAATAAAATTTGCTTATTGGGTGTGCTGGACTGCTGGGTCTCTATTCGCCTCTGATCAAACCTAGCCAGAGCTAAATAGAGACCCAGTACAAAACTTGCGTTAGGTGTCCACTTTTCTTTCCAGCTCGATTTTAGTCGGAACTCATCGAAACAACATCCAAATATAGCCTACTGTTCAGTGGCGAAGCGTGAAATTTGGCAACAATGTATTTTCTCCATTTAAATTCACCTAAAAAGTCGAACGCTTCAGTCATCGGCGATGACCAGGCATTTAGACTTTTCTAATGTGTTTAAATGGGAAAGAGGAACGTTGCCAAATCCCACGCCTCGCCACTGCTACTGTTGACTGATGAGCGCTAGGTTTGCATTCGTCAAGCAAAACCTGTTTCCGTTTCCGGGACCGCGGACCAATCACAGCCTCTCGTTAAGCTCACCACTTAACAGTAGGCTATACTGTTTATCGTTGCAGCCGGTGACTCCCGAACAAAAAAGAGCGCACTAAACTTGCCTCACTTTTCAAACAAGGGAAGTATATAGTGTGCTGGATTTCTCTTTGTCTCTGAACCTTACCTAACCTAACCTAACCTATAACAAAGGCAAAAATCATTGTAAGGTACCGTGTGCTAATCCCACAGCAGTCGTATGACAAGTGTGAGTCCTTATAACATCCTATGTCACGAACAGGAGTCCCCATAATGGGGGATATACTTGTCCACACACAGATACAGATACAGACACAGTCACCCATATGAGCCACTCTGGCACTCTCCATTCTGTCCTATATAATAATGGATCAGTGGCAAAGATCATGCAATTTACTAGAGCGACTCAAGCCTCGCGTCGGTCACTCGTTCGGCGTATATCTATCCTATCCCACTCGTCCCAATGTCCCATTCAATTGATTCTCTTGATGCACGTGGCTCCAATGACGTCATTCCTGCAAGGAAGTGGTTCATTATTTTCATTCACTCTCATCCTTACAATAGGCAGACGAGCATGGACAACTGATGCTCTGTGGCTCTGTTGTACGCGTCGCGGTCGCTATATACGCCATACGCTATACACTATACAGTATGTCTCAAAAGTCGACCTTACCACAGGCTCAAGTTGAAAAACACTATCTCATTTCGATAAACAACAGGTCAATTCATAACCTCGCGGCTAGCAGAGTTCTTCATAAAATCGATAGAAGATTTTACCAACCAACAGCAAACGAGCACACTGATTGTATATTCAAAATGCCGAGCGAGTTTTCCGAGTTAAGTAGAAAGTCAAGGGACTTTTGGGCCATACTGTATACGCTAAAAGATGGAGGAGGAGGGGGAGTCTCACAGTGCTGCCGTTTTGGCGTATGCTCAACGGCATTCCACAATCCATCGGTGAGTCGCGGGTGACGCAAAGATTACAGATAGATTGTGAAATGTAACAATGGGTTATAGGGATACTCGAATCAGGAATCTTTGGTACCACCGGTTGACTCAGCGATGGGTAGTAGTGTTGCTTACGAGTATAGGGTAATAGGGTACACGACACAGCTGGAGTACCGTCGGCTGGGGCACTGGTGATAAAGTAAACCGCGGCAGCAGCGCAGTGCCCCCCCCCCCCCCCCGCACACTCTTTCAACTACCGCGAAACAAGTAATCAACAGATTTCCAGATACACGCTGAAGCGATCTGAGGCGTTTGTCTCTCTCTCTCTCCTCTCATTTGAATACATGAGTTAGAAAAAGATGGGGGTAGGGGGGATTGGGGGGAAGTCACTTGATGGCCTCTTCTCCCATCATTTTTCAACCCATGTATTCAAATGGCCCCAGATAGAGAGAGGGGGGAGGGAGAGAGAAAGAGGGACATCCAGTGACATCAGAGGCGGATCCAGGGATTTTTCTCACTCTTCTTTCTTCTCTCTCTCTCTCTCTCTCTCTCTCTCTCTCTCTCTCTCTCTCTCTCTCTCTCTCTCTCTCTCTCTCTCTCTCTCTCTCTCTCTCTCTCTCTCTCTCTCTCTCTCTCTCTCTCTCTCTCTCTCTCTCTCTCTCTCTCTCTCTCTCTCTCTCTCTCTCTCTCTCTCTCTCTCTCTCTCTCTCTCTCTCTCTCTCTCTCTCTTCTCTCTCTCTCTCTCTCTCTCTCTCTCTCTCTCTCTCTCTCTCTTCTCTCTCTCTCTCTCTCTCTCTCTCTCTCTCTCTCTCTCTCTCTCTCTCTCTCTCTCTCTCTCTCTCTCTCTCTCTCTCTCTCTCTTTCTCTTTCTCTCCCTCTCTCTTTCTCTCTCTCCCTCTCTCTTTCTCTTTCTCCCTCTTTCTCTCTCTTTCTCTCTCTCTCTCTCCTCCCTTTTTTCTTTCTCTTTCTCCTTTCTCTCCGCCCATTATAACAGACGTTTTTTAACAAACAAACAAAACGGGGGAGGGGGCATCACGCGAGTTCAAGCTCCTATCTCTGTCCTTAACAAACGCATGTCTTTAAATGAGAGAGAAGGAGAGGGAGAAAGAGGAGGAAGAGAGTGAGTGAGTGAGAGAGAGAGAGAGAGAGAGAGAGAGTGAGTGAGTGAGTGAGAGAGAGAGGGGGGGGAGTGGGAGATAGAGAAAAATAGAGTGTGAGAGAGAAATGAATTCCTGGATCCGCCTTTGCACTACATCGGGCAACAGTGCTTTTATACTAACTAGTGTTACAACCGAAACGGAGCCTACTCACTCATTCTTCACTCACACACACACACACCCCCAATCGACATTGCCACAATCGCGACATTGTTATCTTTTCTGCGAGAAGCTCGATAAAACTGTCGACTCTGGATGCGAGAAGCGGCTTGTAAGGGGGAGGGGGCATTTCAACAATGCAAATGTCCCTGGGGACGAAGGGAAGTTCACACTTGAATCAGTCGTTTCAAAAACCGCGTAAGTTGACTATTCCCAGATAACAATATCAGGCTTGCCGATCTGGCTTAAAATGGGCTTTTGTAAGACGTATTTTCATTCCGCCTTAAAGACGTCTTAAATCTGTCTTATGGTCGCGGTTCCAAAGACGTCTTTTAAGCTTGTCTTAAATCCGTCTTTAAGTCGATTTTAGAAGACACCTTGTATTCCGTCTTAAATCCGTCTTCCAAAGTGGTTTTTAAGACGTCTTTCAATCCAGTCTTACAAGGCGTCTTAAATCCGTCTTAAATCCGTATTCAAAGACGTCTTCCAAGACGGTTCGCGAGACGGCTTGAATACCGTCTTCCAAAGTGGTTTTTAAGACGTCTTTCAATCCAGACTTACAAAGCGTCTTTAATCCGTCTTAAAGCCGACTTTAGCCAAGATAGCTAGAAGATTGACTACAACGTTTTAAAGTCCTAAAATATTAATAATTTGCAAAAATCACGAAAATTTTTACAAATTTCGAAAATTACGAAAGTGTTCACCGTTCGAAAATTTGAAAATTACCAATGTTTTCATAAATTTTGAAAATTACGAAAATTTTCACAAATTTTGAAAATGTTGACTATTTTCAAGCGAGCTTGGAAAGCTAGGCTTCCTCGAGACGTAACCTATATATTTAGAGCATTGTGACCGAAGCCTTTCATATGTCTTTAAGACGGATTCGTAAGACGGTTTTCAAAGTTGTCTTATAAGACGTCTTCAAGACGGATTCGTAAGACGTTTTCAAAGTTGTCTTAAAAACGTCTTTAAGACGGATTCGTAAGACGGTTTTCGAAGTTGTCTTAATAACGTCTTAAAGACGGATTCGTAAGACGTCTTCAAAGACGTGTTTGGGCGGAACTAGAGACGTCTTTAAGACGGATTAAAGACGGATTAAAGACGGATTTAAGACAACTTTACTTGTCTTATAAGACGGATTGAAGACGGTTTTTGCTAACTGGGTTTGCCTGGATTATTTTTTTCTTAAGGAATAGTCTTCTAAATAAGTTGTTCTAGAAAAGATTGCGGGCCGGACATTCGCAAAGAAGCATCGTTCAACTACTAAACCAATGAGGCGAGACCCCTTATCTCATTCGTGTACATATGTCGTTTCAGAAAAGAAGTCAAATCTATTCTGAAACGAGTAAACGACCTATAACCATTATACCGGTCAAAATTGGGGCTTCTAAAAGAAAAATGGCTGACATGAAATGCGGACGGTTTATTATCTGACAAAATGAAAAAAAGATCGAAGCTCGCAACCATAATAATGATCAAAGTGCGTCGCTTCAACTTTTCGGCAAGGATAAAATTTGGATATGAAGAAACAGAAAGCAGCCGTGAAAAGACTGAGTTGTTTAGAGAAATACTGAGTTATTTAGGAAAAGACTAATTGTGAGTTGTACAGGATAAACACTGAACTGAACCAAATAAAAATGCTAAACATCGATGAAACGCTTAGATTAAGAGCAACAGGTACTTCTTGTGCTTTTTTGCTGATTTACGCTGAGATTACGAGCAACAAATACTTATTTGCTTTCCTGCTCATTTACCGGGAGGAAGAAAAAAAAATTCGGAACTTACTTTCCGAAGGACTCTAGATTATAAAGGAGGACGCGTGTTTCGAAAGTTGACCCTCTCGGTGTACTATGACTTTCAAAAGAAATTATCTAGTAGGCATTTTAATTCTTCCATTCGTCGACCAGTTCTAAAGTATTTTGCAGTTTCCAGGTATTCCAAAGTCCAACAGAATTGCCACTTGAAAGTATGACTTTAAAAATCTAAAAGTCTTTGGAAAATGAGGGACAGCATTGTCAATACAAGGACGGTTTCGATGAGGGAATTTTCAGTGGTGCCATTTTGGCCTTTTTTGTTTTCTGGTTCACATGTACAGGGTGTTTCACATAACCTGCTCACTATGGTTTTCTTGAACGGGTGATGATAAAACAATCTGGAAAAATCGGTTTTATGGTAACTCGGACCTGAAGTTTCATTTATAAATACTGTCACAACCCAAAATTTGGTTTTTGGGGGGTTTTCAGGGGGGGCACCCCCCTAATCTCGAGATTTTCAAATAGCAACCCCTATCTTGTGATACCTCATTTGAAAGAGGGTAAAATTCTACAGGGTGTTAAGAAAAAAAGTTTCCACTGCGGTTTTTTCGAAAACGGCTGCGAATTTTGAAAAACGGCCAAACACGAGTCCAATAATATCAAGGGGGACCCATTTTGGGGAGGTTATTTTTTTCGGCGCCCCTCTGGGAGGGGCTTGGGAGGGGGTAACCCCCTTTTTTCTTATGGGAGCCCTATTTTTTTATTTCAGAATCTGGAAGAGCATAAAAAAGAGACTTTTTGGCGCAAACCGAAGGTCGATATCGTTTTTCGTTTTCGATATATCGAAGGTCAAAGTTCGATACGGACCTATTTTCAAAAAATCATTACTCCACTTTGAGATACCGGAATTTAAAAATCTAGGGGTCTAAAATACTTCAAAAAGCAAGCCCTTTTAAGAAAAAAATACGAATTTGACACAAATTTAGCCAAAAATAGGGTTTAGCGCCCCCGAAAATTGTCAACGTTTTTGCCCCCCCAGGGGGGCCCATCAGACAAATTCCTTGAGACGTCCCCTATCGAGTGATACATCGATCAAAAGGGCATACCGATTACCGGTCTGAGCATTTTGGCGCAAACCGGAGGTCGATATCGTTTATCACATTCGAGATATCGAATTTTGTAAATCTAACTTTGACATTCGATATCTCGAATGTGATAAACGATATCGACCTCCGGTTTGCGCCAAAATGCTCAGTTTGGTATGCCCTTTTGATCGATGTATCACTCGATAGGGGTCGTCTCAAGGAATTTGTCTGATGGGCCCCCCTGGGGGGGCAAAAACATTGACAATTTTCGGGGGCGCTAAACCCTATTTTTAGCTAAATTTGTGTCAAATTCGTATTTTTTTTCTAAAAAGGGCTTGCTTTTTTAAGTATTTTAGACCCCTAGATTTTTAAATTCCGCTATCTCAAAGTGGAGTAATGATTTTTTGAAAATAAGTCCATATCGAACTTTGACCTTCGATATATCGAAAACGAAAAACGATATCGACCTTCGGTTTGCGCCAAAAAATTTCTTTTTTTATGTTCTTCCAGATTCTGAAATAAAAAAATAGGGCTCCCATAAGAAAAAAGGGGGTTACCCCCTCCCAAGGCCCTCCCAGAGGGACGCCGAAAAAAAATAACCCCCCCAAAATGGGTCCCCCTCGATATTATTGGACACGTGTTTGGCCGTTTTTCAAAATTCGCAGCCGTTTTCGAAAAAACCGCAATGGAAACTTTTTTTCTTAACACCCTGTATAAGCATTTTGGATCAAACCGGAAGTCAATAGCTTTTTTCGTTATCGAGATATCGAAGGTCGAAGATCGATGTAGGACCAATTTTCGAAAATTCTGAACTCCTACAAAAATTGTCGTAAAACAAAAAACTGCACATGTAAAATGCTCTACTTGATGAGTACTCTCACGAAAAAAATACGAATGTACAATTAAATAAACCGGAAGTCGACTTTTAGGCACCTTAACATTTTTGGCGGGAAAACCCCCATTTCTCGAAAATTTCAAACGGCAACACCTATCTTTTAATACCTTATTCGAAAAAACGTAAAAAGCTGTGCATTTTGGCGCAATCAAAAGTCCGATATCATTTTTCTAATTCGATATATCGAAAATCGAAGTTAGATTTAGACCATTTTTCGACCCAATAAAAACCGGGTCCTATCGTGTGATACATCATTCAAAAGCACATAAAAAACCAAGAATTTTAGTGCAAACCGGAAGTCAATACCTTTTTTCGCAGTCGAGATATCGCAAGTCAAAATTTAAAGTAGGCCCTAACCAAAGACTAACTTTTGACTTGCGATATCTCGACCCCTCATAAGCGAACACCAGTCATCTACCGACAATGGAGGTCGTGCTGTTTGGCAACGTTGCAGTTCGTCCATTTAAACACGTGAAAAAGATCGAGCCATCGGGTGTTCGGTGAACACCTTCGCATTCGACCTTTTACATGGGTTTAAATGGACACAATATAATGCCGTCAGTGGCGGTTCGTGCTGTTTGGCAACCGTATTTCTTTCTCATTTAAACCTATGCAAAAGTATCGATGTCTTGGGGAGTGCAATTGCACCTCCTGAAGATAGATTATTTCACATAGGTTTACATGGAGAGAATACGTTGTTGCCCCATTGCACGAGCCGACACTGTCTACCGAAGACCGCCGATGACCGCTCGTAAGTGCCGAAAAGTCCAAACACTATTTGGCCCCAGGTTTGATGAAGATTTTCACCCAAACCACACAGAGAAGAATCTCTCGGTCATGGCTGTCACTAGGTTCGGTGGACGTTTTTCCGATCGTGGTTGTCGAAGTTGCGATAGCAAAACACAATTTCGACACTCACTGTGAATGAATGATTAGGCTTTGGTATCCACTACCGAAGAGGCTCGATGGGGCAAATACAACTGAACCTATGGTAGTTTGGTAGTTCCTATCCAACCGGTGGTAGCTACTACCGAACCCTTATGATAGCCACTACTGAACTTATGGTAGCCACTACCGAAGAGGCTCGATAGGGCAAATACAACCGAACCTATGGTAGTTCCTATCCAACCGGTGGTAGCTACTACCGAACCCTTATGATAGCCACTACTGAACTTATGGTAGCCACTACTAAACCTATGGCATACGCGGAACTAAGAATATTTTCTAGGTGGGTCTGAACACGCAAAAAACTAAGTAATGACCCCCTTTTTTTTGCTTCTCACGAATTTGAACCCAACCCTGACCATCAGGATCCTAGATGCCCCTTTTTCTCTAATGTTGAGAGGAAACACAGTTCTTCCTCCTTCAATTCCAAATCACACAGACAAATGGCTGAATGGTTTTTGGTTCCAACATTTTCTGGGAGGGGGGGGGGGGGGGGTTAGCCATAGTTTCTGCCATGGCAGGTTGTTGATATTCAAAGTTTCAAACTGACAAATCAAGAAGTTTTTTCTAAGAAAATGTTTCCTTCAAATAATACTGGTTGGAATCATTCTCAATCCGATGAGTTTCACTTATTTACTTATTCAGTTTTTAGTTTATCGTATAAGATTCCCTTTCAGCCAGTCAATCCGTGTACGTAACTCACCCCCTCTCCCAAGAATATCACCTGACAGGGGAAATATCACGAGCGCCTTCTGATGATGCCAAATTTTATCAGTCATTCAATTTTTACAGAAAAATAAACTAGAGCACATGCTTTCATGACAGTTTCAATGAGTATTTTCATGATGTCAGGAGTGGTGGTAAAAACTGTCAAGGAATATGCACAAAATTTATAACAGATGCTGTCTTTAGTTGTTTTGAAAAAAATGAAATAAAGTTGGTGAAAATTAACAACATCAGTTGGCATTTTCGATATATCTCTCATTCTGCAGTAATGTCAATTGATTTGCGGTTTTGGCAAATAGGTAATTTGATTTCTTCCATGAAATCAAACATATAAGTACGTCGAGCAACCTTCTTTGAAA
Source organism: Trialeurodes vaporariorum (assembly GCA_011764245.1). Taxonomy (NCBI): domain Eukaryota; kingdom Metazoa; phylum Arthropoda; class Insecta; order Hemiptera; family Aleyrodidae; genus Trialeurodes; species Trialeurodes vaporariorum. The sequence continues at coordinate 49,897,384 of VMOF01000002.1, forward strand.
AATAAGGCTCAATGGAATACTCAAGATGAAAGTTAAAAGTGCAACCTCAACCATCACAAACTAGCAAATTAATTCGCTTCATCAATCAGTGATGAAGTGATGATGTGATAAAGTGAAGATTAGTGCTTTCAGCAATCTGAACTGGGTAAAATGACAAGAGTAATTATGTAAAATTTGTTTCAGAAATGTAGGCACAGCTTACCGATCATCTATGGCGAATTTTCAATTTTCACTCGTTCAAATGAAAGAAAAAACTTGCCTGCAATTTTGACCTTCTCATTTTAAAGTGCCTCTATGTATGCAATAAGAGAAATAAAGTTAGAAAATTCCGAAGATTATTGGTCTAGGTTCACCTACACTACTCAAAGGACCTAGGCTGAGTATGTTAACCGGTAAAGACCAGGGCTAAACATAATTTGAGGAACATGCGCTAAAGTCTCAATTGAATCCAATGATTTGATAATAAGGTCAGAACTCTCGCAGTTACACTTTGATACATTTTCAAAGTGCAGTATTCAAGCTAGAGTCCCTGTTAATTAAAGAGTCTCACCATACAAGGTGACAATTCTGTGGCTGCTGGATTTCAGGCTGTCACGGAGCTCAAAAAGGCATTCTCTGTGCTACTTTCCATAAGATGACTGTTGGAATGTCTCCTTCTCGGCGAACCCAACCAATCACTGTGGACACCTTCTTTGCCTCCTTCTTCTTCATTCTTCACATGGCGAGACTCTTTCATATACAGGGACTCTTATTATACATAAGCATACGACAAGTGGCTAACGGCGGTAGAGCGCATACGACAAGCGGTTGGCGGCGGTAGAGCGCATACGACAAGATTACCCTCTTATTTAAGCCGTTAATTTTTGCCAAAGTCTACTAGAAGTAACAGATAAATTCTAGAAAACAAAGATCAAAGAGCCTATACAGTGATTTATCCTAAGAACATTTGAGAAGAGACGTTTGCGATTAACAAAAATTCAAAAACGTTCGCATTTAATGAGTCAAATCAACAACTAGGTAGTGAAAGATGTGGTGAACGAATTACACAACTAACTTACTTGATGACACACAGTCAATGAAGATAAATCTGTCAAAGGAACTTCTAAAGCCTTTCAATAGAAGATAGTAACATTGATATCATGGAAAAGTACAGTACAACTCAAGCAAAGGATTAAAATGAGTGCACTTCAGGTAAGTAAAGACAACTCAGCCATAGATAATAGAAGTTTTCATGACTCTGCGTCTAGGGGTAATTGCTTTAATGGGAAAGCGATGGAGCGTTTCAGTTTTTCTATTTTGGTTTAGTGGATAATCAGCGCAAGTCAAACATTACATCTAAAACTGAACAATCCAACCACTCTAAATAAGATGCATTTTTTATCCCATCTACTACACTGATCCAGCGAGAATTTAGCTGGGACTGCACTGACCCTTCCGTCCAGCGAAGTGTTTCTGTCAATTCGTGCGATTTTGCTTGAAGAGATTATGTTTCGCCGCTTCGCCTATTTGTAAACACAGATGTATACAAAAAAGGCCTATCCAGTGGACGCCCAGCGGCCTCAGGAGACTGCTGGGACCACTGGCATCTGCTGGCAGCGAATGGAATCAAGCGGAGAGAAAAGAAACGGTTTGCTGGATGCCAGCCGCTGGGCAGCTAATGGGAAGAAAAACGGGTTTATAGACATTCCTCCGATTGCAGTTACTTCACACTTTCCCAGAGTATCCTCGAGTTCCTAGAGTATCCCGTTCGTTCCATCAGTACCACCGAATAAAAATATAAGGAACAAGTTACGGGTAGAGAAGCCTATTCTAATTATTGCGGATCAAGTATCAATGAGTAATAACCTGATTCACAAATTGTAAACACCAAGGAACCTGAAGAAGGGCAATTTTTAAGAATCAGTCGCGGCTTCCAGCATTCAAAATCCTAAATTTGGTCAATATCCTTCAAGCTCTAGGAATGCTACGAGAAAACAGGAAGAGCGAATTCTTTCAAAACTCAAATGGAACCAATAATAGTTGTAAGTTAGAATGAAAAACACATTGGCACACACGTCTTGAACAAGTAACGCGACAGGGAGTAGCGGCAGTTAACCGCAAAATGATGCCAGACCTGCTAATTAACCCCCCTTAATTTTGATTTGTATGAAAGGACTAAAATCAGTGAATGGAAAAATAATGTAACACGCACACTCTACTGGAGGTGATAAAAAATTAATCTTTGACCGCACCTTTAGAATCAAATTTCACTAGTGAGCTTAATGGCGACTACGGCTCTGATACCGTTGGCTTGATAGTTCACGAGTAACACTAAGTTGTAAACTTTGATGATAAACAATTGCAGACAAAAAAGATACCGTCTACAGAACCGCATTTAGAATAAACCTTACAAGAGCCCGAAAGCAAGGTAGGTAATGATGGGTTTTGTCCACTGATTTGACAGCAAAGTATTGGTTTCTGTCATCACAGCTGAGAGGCTCTGACCAAGAAGCAACTGAGTGAAGTATAGATTAATCAATGAAATGGGGTTACCAACAAATATTCACAAGAGTAGGGATGTCAAGAACACTGAGAGAGATTATAAAATGATAAGACATGGGAAGGGATTGAATAGTCGCGAATAAAGCATCGTAAACTTTCAGAATGAGCTTTTCCTGCCCATGAAAGCACACTCAAATTGAGTTGGGTCTTGGGTCACAGAACAATTTGGAGGCTAGCCTTTCATAGAAACCGATCTTTCGCTACTCCGTGGGCGCGTCGAGTAGCAAAATTGATTATGATAATAACGATAATAACAAACTCACTCACCAATCTAATTACAGTCGATGAATAAGAAAATATCGGGGACTGTTCAATTTGAAGTAGTCCATAATGACAACATCGCACTCTCGAACAACGAACCCCGAGGATAAAAAGGATGTACATACGATGTTTGTGATTAGATTTTTGATTCGACCAACGATTCGTAGACGGGCGCATTGACTCGACTTGGAAACAGGCACACGGTGCTCACATAGGCAACTTGCAATACGCGTACGTAAAGCCTGTGTCATGGAACTATAACGATGTAATCTTTCCCTGCTTTTGTTGACCGACATGTATTGACGCTTTTTAATGATTCTTTTGAGATTTATGGACATTCTTGTGGTGCATTATGATTAAAATTAACAGATTCATCGCAAATTAACTCTTTTATCTGTAAAAGACCGTTGGTAAACAGAACAAAAGTGCAAAATCGCATCCAATGGCGTCGTCCGTAGAGCCTAAAATTCATCGACCAATCAGAAGTTGACTACCCCCTTGTCTTAACTCTCTACATATAGGGACTCTAGGAACTATAATCGTTTCCGCCCGGAAGAATGGAGCTGGGACCAAATAGTGTTGCGTCCTCACGGTCCCGCACGCAGATGATCGGTGAGCACTTACGGGGGGTATAAACTACACGCAAATACAGGGTGTTGAAAAACTGTCCCCGAATATTTCAGGGGCGGATTCTACAGATCAAAATAAGATCTTTTTTTTCCTATAAACATGTGTCCGAAAACGCCCCCCTTTTGAGCTACAGCCCCCCAAAGTTTTAAAAAATTTACGGTTTTTTTTTGAATAGCGACCACTAATATGAACCAAATGTCTTAAAACTTGGTGTCCTAAGGTAATTTTACGTGTAAAATCCATTAATGACCTCGAAAAATTCAGAAATTGAGTCTGACTGCACTTTTCACGCAATCTTGTACCTTTAACGGCTCAAATTTTATGTTACGGATTAAAATTTTGAAGAATAATTACCAAAATCAGATGCGGAAAACCCATAGAAAGATTTTTGGTCCTCCTTGTTTCTTTCGATACGACGCGTTTTAAGCGAGATAATCGCTGCACAGTGTGGAAAAGTCAGCGCTTTTACCATGAAAAACGGCAGTGAGTATGCAACCCGCCTCTCCGCTGCTTCTACGGGCCGGCCGCTATGGTAAAAGCGCTGACTTTTCCACACTGTGCGTCGATTATCTCGCTTAAAACGCGTCGTATCGAAAGAAACAAGGAGGACCAAAAATCTTTCTATGGGTTTTCCGCATCTGATTTTGGTAATTATTCTTCAAACTTTTAATCCGTAACATAAAATTCGTGCCGTTAAAGGTACAAGATTGCGTGGAAAGTACAGTTAGACTCAATTTCTGAATTTTTCGAGGTCATTAATGGATTCTACGCGTGAAATTACCACATGACACCAAGTTTTAAGACATTTGGTTCATAATAGTGGTCGCTATTCCAAAAAAACCGTAAATTTTTTAAAACTTTGGGGGGCTGTAGCTCAAAAGGGAGGCATTTTCGGACACATGTTTATAGGAAAAAAAGGTCTTATTTTGATCTGTAGAATCCGCCCCTGAAATATTCGGGAACAGTTTTTCAACACCCTGTATACTTACGTGCGCAGTTGCGCACCATCCAACGTCTTTCGGAGGACCGTCAAGCCGTAACACTATTTGGTCCCTGTTGCAAACTTTTGCTACAGGCTTATTCATGGTTGATTATGGGGTAATACCCAGTAACAATAACGATTAGCGCACTAAAAAATCACGAAATCCACTCCTAAACTCACAAAATGCTTTTAAACGCGAGACCGTAATGGCGGCCGGGGCCGCGGTTTTCATCGGGGCTCCCTATCTTCAATCAGCGCCATCTACACGAGGTGTTCTCGCAACACCACACAAGAAGAAGAAGAAGCATACAATTGCCATAAGAAAACCGCGGCCTCCAAGGTTATAGATTAAAGAGGTATGCTCATCTGACTTTTCGCCACAAAGTCAGTAGCGCGCAGTTCAAAATCCAGATCCAAGATGGCCGGAAAAAGCAGAAAACATTGCATACTCTTTCCAGAAAACATTGGGCTCCGTCTCCACAAAAGCAGAAAATAGTCCGATGTTTTCGGGAAAGAGTATACAATGTTTTCTGCTTTTTCCGGCCATCTTGGATCTGGATTTTGAACTGCGCGCTACTGACTTTGTGGCGCGAAGTCAAATGAGCATACCTCTTTAATCTATAACCTTGCGCGGCCTCGGCCGCCATTACGGTCTCGCATTTAAAAGCATTTTGTGAGTTTAGGAGTGGATTTCGTGATTTTTTAGTGTGCTAATCGTTATTTTTACAGGGTCTTATTACAATTACACAAGTAGCCCGAAAATTTAAGAATATGAAAAAAGAACAAAACAAGATCAAAGCTGAAACAATTAAATTAAAATAAAATAACCGTGGGACGTGTTTCGAGGCTCAAACGGCACTCTTCTTCAGCCATATCTGTGTGGCTGAGGAAGAGTGCCGACTGCCGTTTGAGCCTCGAAACGTCCCACGGTTATTTTTTTTTAATTTAATTGTTTTAGCTTTGATTCCTGTTCTGTTCTTTTTTCATTTTCTTTACAGTTATCAGGAAGTAACTGTACTCTGACAATATAAATTTTCTGAGGGCCCTCTTATATTATGTCACAAAATTAATTCATTATGTCACAGATTATAATGGAAATGATTGAATAAACATTAGGACAGTCCTCTGTCTCGGGTCGGATAAGAGGTTCAAAGACCAATTTTCTCAAAAAATTGATTCATATTTTTTTTTCTTTTTTTTTCTTCTTTTTAAATTTAGACTGCTTTGGAGAATTTTCCGAATTTCGCTAAAATGGGCTTCGAACCAACTCTTCTCTGATGGATGCCCTAGGCTCCCTAGAAGAGGCCTTCCGGTGTCATCTGATGAGGGGTTCCCTGCAAGCGAACTCGGAATGAGAATATTCTCAGAATATTCCAGCCAGAATAATCTTAGAATATTCTCAGAATATTCCAGCCAGAATATTCCGTCGAGAATATTCTCAGATTATCCCACCTAGAATATTTTTTACAGTAGGTATATTTACCTTTGAAAACAATATCACGGGGAAAAATTCTGGAAACAAACGAGAATATCCTGAGGATAACTCACCTTATTTTCAAAACACGATTATGTGAAGAATATTCTGGAAATATTCCGAGAACATTCTAATAAGAATATTTTTAGAGCATTCCGAGAGTATACTGAGAAAATTCAGAGAGCTTTCTGAGAAAATTCAGAGAACTTTCTGAGAATATTCTGAGAAAATTCTGAGAATATTCTGAGAACATTCTGAGAACATTCTGAGAATATTCTCGGGTTATTTCGCAGAGAACGCTCTCAATGATTCTACTTCCAAGCGCTACCACTAGATAACGCTCGCCTCCTTTCAATCTAATTTCTTTTCCCTTTTGATTTTTCTAATTTTTCTTTCGATATTTTTCTTTAAATAAATTTTATTACAAGGTGGGTTTAATGGTTTCCTATAATGTCAAGAAATCGGATTTCGATTATCCTCAGATTTGTAATGCAAATTTTCATTTGAACTTCAATTTCTCGAATTTTGGAACTGAATTGATGTGCCTCCGCGCCTTCAGTCAATATAGCGTTACTATGGTCCCTAGACTACTCTGCTACTTACCATAACTTTTGTGTGTGAGCTGCATGTCTCTTGGATAAGAATAACCTACTTGAAGTAAAATCTTCACGGACCAAATTCGGTTATAATCATAAACCTTTGAAAAATAGCACTATTGTATAAATTACTACCACATAATCTCCACAGAATATTCGGGGAACATTTCGAAAATGCCAAACACCAGAGTGCCACAGATTTTTAGCACGGACAATTTCAGGAATTAGGTTCGGAAGAATCTGGAAAAAGTTATCGAAAAGTTTCCTTGGAATATTCCCAGAATATGCTGCTCAGAATATTCCCAGAATATTCTGAGGAGTGTTCAGTGTTGCCAGGTTTGGAAGGGGTAGAATAGCCACGCGGGGACAGTTTTCGAGTTGGAAACTAGCCACGCTGTGGATAGGGATGGAGGATACTCGAGGATCGGCACCGAAAGAGTGAGAGTCGTGGCTATATTCTCATCAAAATGGTCCACGTGTGGTCGAATCTAGCCACTATTGGCAACTCTGGGAGTGTTTCAAAAGTATAATCTCAGAATATTCTGATCCGATCAGAATATTCTGAGAATATTCTGTTGTCTTCAGGGTTGATAGAGAGACATGGAGAGAAATCTTCAAGTCGATTGTTTGTAAATTAAGTTTTTTTAGGGTTTTGGAAAGGACCTTCCTTATACTTTGATGTATCTCATGGAGACCCTCATTTGTTTAACTCTTACAATTATCATTTGCAATACTTAGTGAAACACCCAAAAAGCTTTTCTCGTGAGACCCATCATAGTTCATTTGTTGAGGTATGTATGAGCCTCATTTTATGAGGGGCCACGAAGAGAAGAGTCAAATTTGAAACGACCGGAAGTGCAGAGGGTGCCGTGCGGCCAGCAGCAGCAGTAGCCAAGAAGCCCTCCGCGAGACTGATTCATTCACAGGTCGGTTCGTCCCGACCGGAAACGGGGTTGAGTGTGCCACCGCGTATACTTCGACCACACATATAGCGGAGTAAACAAAAACGCTGACAGACTATCTTCGAAATGTAATTTTCCTCATATAGTTGATCAAAATGTTCGATAAATGACTGAAAATTGTTTATTTTAGGGTTCTAGGAAGAATTGCATGCCTTTTGGCTGTTTTATTGTTCAATAATGTGTGCTTTGTGTAAAATAGTAAATGACGAAATCGTCGCGCCGCAGTGTGGATCCAAATCGAATCCTAAGCGCGCTTAGGATTCGATTTGGATCCATAGTCAAAAATACACAGACATGAAATACCGCAGGAATTAAGGTTCCACCTAATATTTTTCTGCAATAGATATATATGACAATCCATGGGTGATTGCCTTGCAAAATAAACCCTCGAAAATCATCTATAGTGGCTAGAATAGTTTTTTTTCCAACTTTGAACAGGTCGATTTTTGACCGCCTAGGATTTGATTTGGGACCATAGTGCGCCGCGCAGTTGTCAAATTCTCATTTATTGCCAATTTGCCCAAAGCTGATATATTAGGTTATGAAAGTTAAAATATGATTTTGAGTGGCATGAAAATATTCCTTAGATCCTAGTGAACAAGTTTCAGTCACTTATGGGACTTTTTGATCAACCGTGAGAGAAAAATTTGTATTATTTATTTATTTATTTATTTATTTAATTAAATTAATACAGGAGCCACCCTTAAGGGAGCTATGGTACAGGTCAAAGAGATAATAAACTATGATACAGGGAATAAAGTAGATGTACAAGGAATAAAGGATGGACAAGACTAGACTAAACTACATAGTGCTCTCAAAAAATTCAGGGAGACAATAAAAGGCTTTAGCCAAGAGAAAATTTTTAAGATTTACGAAAAAGGAATTTAAATCAGCATTTTTAAACAATATTTTTATGGATGGTGGAAGAGAGTTAAATACTTTTATGGATGCGAATTCGATGTTCTGATCTGTGACACACAGTCTACTTAAACGACAGCTATTCGGCTTTGCGCCCCCATTCTCATTTTGCCCAAAGCTGATGCGTATTACGTTGTAAGAATAATAATATAATGTTAAGTGGCATGAAAATCTTCCTTAAATCCTTATACTCTGTTCCAGGGACCAAATAGTGTTACGGCTTGACGGTCCTCCGAAAGACGTTGGATGGTGCGCACGTAAGTATATTTGCGTGTAGTTTATACCCCCCGTAAGTGCTCACCGATCATCTGCGTGCGGGACCGTGAGGACGCAACACTATTTGGTCCCAGATAACATTGCACCTGAGTCAGACGAATTAAAACCGTAAATGGCAACAGCGCGCCCTGAGCCGTGGCGTTCTCGAACGCTGAGCTGGGTAGTCTTTTGGACAGCACCCATAAGCGCAAAAACGATGTTCCAAAAGCGCAAAAAGGATCTCGAGAAATATATGCCTAAAAGCGCAAATGCTAATGTAAAAAGATGTAACCCAAAACAGGAAAGATAATTAAATGGCTAATTCTTACCTAATGCACTGGCAACGCTGTATATTTGCTACCTACTTTTTTCGACAACTTTCGAGCGTGAGTTGATTGCTTCACAGCTGAGAGTGCGAAGAAAGTAGTTGCTTAAATTCGCTCTCTTCCTTGGAATTTGATTTTGGCGGTTTAAACCTCTAATTTAGCTGGACCAGAAAATTTCACAATTTTTAAATTTAATTTTTTTTTTTTAACTCTAAGATGGTTTTTTTTTTTTAGAAAAACACCAGAAAACACCCATCATGTTCAAATAAAGTTGGGCATATATGGGTTAAAAGCAGACTTTAGCTTGATTTAAGTTTCTGCTTGCAGAACAGCGATGAAGGAGTGAATGTTTGGATGAGACGAAGCAACATTTTTTCTAAAGTGTCCATGAAACTAAAATTCTCCACTAAAATTCTCCGATGTTGCATTCCACATTTACTCACTAGAGTTAGCATGGTTGCCAAATCAAACATTATTTTTTAATAGCATTGTAACTGAAAGTGTCCTCAGTAAAATGCACCCATTTACGCAAATTTTCCTTGCCCAGAACATACCCATATGTTTGCGCATTTGGGGATTTGCGCTTTTGGGATTTGCGCATTTGGGCATTTACCGTCTTTTTGTCCGAGGCTCTATTGTCCGGCTCGGGGCCTGAACCTTTTCCCACAGCTAGTGAACGACTCCCGGCAGAAAATTAAATTTTTTTGTGCTTACGATTTTTGAATTTTCGATTTGAAATTCGTATTCTGCAGAACGTATCGAGAAAATCGATACCAAATTAACGGGGGGAAATTCACGTTTAGTAAATATGATGCTCGATACCTCTGATTTAATGTCCGCCTCATATGTATGTATTAAGCATGCATTTTTTTCCCCAACAGTTTGGTATCAATTTTCTCGACACGTTCAGCAGAATACGAATTTTAAATAAAAAATTCAAAAATCGTAAGCACAAAAAAGTTTAATTTTTCTGCCAGGAGTCGTTCACTATCTGTGGAAAAAGGGTCCGGCCCCGAGCCGGACAACAGAACCTCGGACAAAGAGCCTACCCTGCTCATGCAGCGTTCGAGAACGCCACGGCTCAGGACGCGCTGTTGGCATTTACGGTTTTTATCCGTCCGACTCAGGTGCAATGTTATCTGGAACAGAGTATAGTGAACAAGATTCAGTCACATATTGGACGTTTTGATCAATCATAAGAGAGAAATTCGTTTTAAACGACAACTATACTCTGTTCAAGATAAGAAGGCGGGTGAGAATTCAGGTAGTAATGCACTATTTAGCAACAGTGTGGCTATGCTGGCTACTCCAACCCTTTGCAGTGTCCGTTGTTCTCCCGATCTCTCTCTTGGCACGGAGGATTTCCAAGAACCGACAGACTCAACAATTTACACACGTCCAGTAAAAATTGCGAACGGTCAAAAATACGAAAAAACGGACGAAATTTTCGCCCTAAAGGGCCAAAACTCGGCAAAAATAGTCGACTTCGAAGTTTGATGACTCTCAGAAATTCATATTTTTCAGTCGGAATTAAATTCAGAATATTTCGTCTAATATCGAATATATGAGAGTCATCAATATTCAAAGTCGATTATTTTTGCCGAGTTTTGGCTCTTTAGAGCGAAAATTTCGTCCGTTTTTTCGTATTTTTGACCGTTCGCAATTTTTACTGGACGCGTGTAAATTGTTGAGTCTGTCGGTTCTCGGAAATCCTCCATGCCAAGAGAGAAGTCGGAAGAACAACGGCCACTGCGAGGGGTTGGAGTCGCCAGTAAGTATAGCCGCACTGTTGCTAAATAGTGCATTACTACCTGAATTCTCACCCGCCTTCTTATCCTGAACAGAGTATAGTCGGTATTTCTCCATAAGCCCCCATTATAAAAAAAAATTCTCATTTGGGCAAAGCTACGTATTTCGTCCCAAGTGCATAGTAACATAATGTTAATAGGCATGAAAATCTTCCTTAAATCCTAGTGAACAAGACTCAGTCACATATTGGACGTTTTGATCAACCATAAGAGAGAAATTCGGATTTAACGACAACTAGTCGGCATTTCTCCATAAGTTTCAATGTTAAAAAAATCTCCTCTTGGGCAAAGCTGCCGTAGTGCAAACATAGGGGTTGGCGTTTCCGGTGAATCGCTGTCGGACCGACCTGTCTACGAAAAACATGATTCATTCTATTGTGATTTGTGAGACCGTGTCGCGTGAGTGTCGGAAGAGAAAATCCGTTTGCGCCTTCAATTAGCTGGTTATGCAAAACCATAGCCTCCATGTAGGAACAGTTATCTCACATCACTCCATTTACTTCGGGCGCTTTTGAGAGCAAGTGCTCTGTTCACTTGCGGCTTAAATTGAGGGTTAAAGTTCGATTTCTGACCAGTTTTTAAAAATCCCTAGCTCCTCCAAAGTACAACGAGAGTTGTTAAACAAAATGACTTTGCTAGATGAGCAATTTCAAGAAAAACATACACATTTGGAATCAAATAAACTAATAAGGAGTCACGTTTGGGGCCACTAAATATTTGTGGCGGGGAAAACCCCCATTTCTCAAAAGTTTTAAATGGTAAGTAACACTTATCTTGTAACATTTCATTCAAAAAGGCGCAGGTAACAAGTGATACATTTTGACGCAATAGAAAAGGTCGATATCGTTTTTTCTATTCGATTTATCGGCCAAAATATCAAAGTTCGATTTGGACCACTTTTGGACCCTTTAAATCTTTGAATTGCGACCTCGCGAAAAAAGGTGTTGATTTCCTGTTTCCGCTGAAATACGTGGTTTTCTATGCCCTTACAAATGATGCATCACACAGTAGGAAGCGGACTTTCTAGTTGTTTTTGTGATAAAACCTAAATAAGCAGGTCTGGATCACGTGTCAAGCAAATTTGGACTTAAGAAACCTTTAAGAAACCCCCAACTACCACCTACTTTTAATAAAATTTAAACACTCTTGATGCTCCGGAAAGGAGATCGAAATCGTTCAAAATAACATTGCGTCAAATTAGAGTCCCTTGATGGAAATATTGTATAGGGAGTACCGACACGAGCTCAACGAGTTGTGATTGGTAGTTGGTTTTAGGCTCTCACGGAGTCGAGCAGGAGTCGACGACATCGAAGGCTCCACACGAAAGGAGTCGATTCGTAGAGGAACGTATGGGAACGGACCGGAATGCCGGCAAATCCGCCAGTCCACCACTGGTCCACTGTCGAACTTAACCTTCGAATTCGTTCAGGCAGTCGACTAAATCGACTCCTGTCAAAATGCATAAAGCGTCGTGTCGGTACTCCCTATACAATATTTCCATCAAGGGACTCTACGTCAAATGAGCGTTGCCGCGCGAGTCTCAAATTCTCCGAAAAACTCATATCTCGTTTTTGAGGGCTAGTCATCCGTAGGCAAAAACTTTCCTATCTTGTTGGAAATTATCTCAGAAACGCAAGGCATGCATCGGTCCGTTAATCCATAGTTTTGGATATACTTCGATGTAAAGGCATTTTTGGCAGGTTTTGTTGGGTTTATCTGGCAACGCCGCGCCAAAGCGATATCATATCATAGAGGACTTTTTTGGTGAACGTAGTAGGTACTTACATGCCATAATGACCAGGGACCAAATAATGTTAGGACCCGAGCGTAACTTACGCACGGTCATGTGACCGTGCGTAAGCTCTCTCATTGGTCGAAACCGCACGCAAGATGCACGCAATTCAATGCTCGGGACCTAACATTATTTGGTCCCTGACCATCTCAGCCAAAAATCAGCTTGCGCTTATTATTACCCTCTAATTTTCCTAAATTTTCTTACTGTCAGACTAACAGTGGCGGACTGGGGCAAAAAGGCCCGGGGTGCTGGGGCCCGGGATTTGGGGAAAGGGGTCCGAACTATGTACTGTTCCAGAGAGGAGGGAAGCGGACATGGAGGGGCCCGGGGTGCTGCAGCATCCCGGCACCCCGGCCCAGTCCGTCCCTGCAGACTAACAATATAAATCGCCAGACAAAAAACTAAGTTGATAAACTCGCCAATTTGGACAGTCCCGCTAGGATAGAAATCAGTGACTCTTTTTTAAAAATCAAAAATCCAAGAGCCGCATAACATGGGGGGGGGGATTAAAGTATTTGATTACTTAATTGAGGCCATTTCAAGAAAAAGGAGCCACAAAAAAAAAAAAAAAATAATAATAATAATAAATAAGGTGCTTTGCTACGCGACAGCACCTAAAAATGTGGTAGGATGTGTTCTTTTTGAGAAATCAGCATTGTGATTTATAAAATAATTTTGTCTGCGGAGAGCAACTTTTGTTTCGCGGGCTATTTTCCCGCAAATAGTCTCTATTGTAGTGGACAGACTGTTGCATTTTTTATTCTTTTCTTGTCTGTACTATCGACGACTTAACGCTTGTAGCTTGTAGCGAGATTTTCACGAGCTACGTTTCGCCTTCAAGATTCCGGTTCGGCCACTCTTCATACTCCTCACACCTTACAGACAAGTGCGAGTGGTGGGGTGGGAGAGCCGTTGCAGCTAGAGATTAATAAACTCTGGTTGCAGCTAGAGTCCCTGTATATCAAAGAGTCTCGCCATATGGGGTATAGATTCTGGTTGGCTGCTAGATTTTAGGCTGTCACGGAGCTCGAGGAGGCGTTCTGTGTTATTCTCCATAAGAAGACCGTTGGAACGCACCTACCGAGGAAGCGTACACGCCCCTCAGCGAACCCAACCAATCAGAGTGGACGCCTCCTTCGAAATTCTTCTTCTTCATGCTTCACGTGGCGAGACTCTTTGATATACAGGGACTCTAGTTGCAGCTGATCAGCAGTCACACACTCATACGTAAAAATAATAACTGCGGCATGCAGTGGCCGCGTTGACCCTTGATCTGCAGGGGTGCCAGTTCCCATCTTTGCATACGAGCTGCTCGTATACTTTGAAATTGGGGGGGAGGGGGGAAGGTGAGATTTTTTTTTTTTTTTTTTTTTTTTTTTTTTTTTAGCCCTTTCTCTACAAAAGGAAAGGAAAAAAATTCTGGGAAAGAAAGATCATAATCTATTCTCTCTCCCGTACTTTGTATAACTCCCCCTCCCTAACTGAGGGTCTTCCCCTTACTGAGCCCCCCCCCCCCCTAACTGAGGGTTTCCCCCTAAACAGCTTAAAATCGCACCAGATACGTTTGAAAATAACCACAAATTTTAACACGGGAGGGCCCCCGGACCCCCCTCCTACTGGAGGATTTTCCATCCCCCTTAAACTCTCCGGTAGGGTAGGGGAAAATGTCAGATTTTGGGGATGGCCGGAGAAGGGGAGGGGGAAAATTTCTGCTTAGTGGGAAGGGCCGGAGGGAGTGCAAATGTCTGATTTTGGGGGTCGAGGGAGGGGCTGAGGGGGCTGAAAATGTCAGATTTGGGGGGGGGGGTGTAACTCGTATAGCGTCTAGGAGGGGGGGGGGGGGCTGGAGTCAATGCCCTTGATGGAAATATTGTACAAGGTGTACCAAACCACCCGGCTGGGGCATTTTTCTCGAAAACTCTTGAACCACATAATTTGGCAAAAAAAAAGGTTTCAGAAAAGGAATTGACCCCGAATGTTTCATTTTTGATATTTTCAAAAGCCCCGACAGTTCTACAACGGGTATTTGAAGGGTTCTAACAAATTTTTCAAGTTCCAAGGCGCAACTTAGCTCGTGAAAATCTCGCGACAATCTTTAATTCGTCGATAGTACGTAGCAGCACAATGCTCTTTAGACTAGAGATGGGTTTCATCGTTTCATAGTAAGTGTACTAGCTAGAGATTGCCATCATTGCACAAGATCTGCACAGTTATTTGAAAATGGGCACAATGGGCCAAAAATCGAGTCCTCGGCTTTCGTTTCTCGCGAACGAAAATCGACACCGATCCTCAATTGGCGCCAAATTATTCCAAATTCTATGTGCATCCGCCCTTTTTGATAAGCATCGTAGTTAAAGGGTTGATATTAAAAGGATTTGAGTTAGGGGATGGTGACCCCACTCCTTCCTCCCCCTCCCTCCTAGAATCCCTATATGTATACTATGAGAGTTGCGCCATTGCTGAAACCATTTCTGATTGGCTCTCAGATTTAGGCTATCAACGAAGCCATAAGAGGCAAATGCAAATGGCGGAGGGTTTTTTTACTTAGTCCTCTCCGAACCCCAGTCCTCTCATAGTATATAGAGGGTTTTAGTAATGGCGACTGCCGGTGATGAGCGTCCCAAACAAAGCCGGTTTGTCTCTCTCGCTCTCACGTGACCCCTATGTGCTGCCATCTCACTCTAATTTCAAAAATCGCATATAGAGACTTATTTTGTGAAATTTTATGGCAGAAATGAATTTCTCGAGGCATTTTCATGCGATTTTGATAATAATATGTCGTAAAACAAGGCCCTGTATACGAATTTCGATACTAGGAAGAGATTATACATGGGGGTCACGGGAGAGTGAGTGAGATAGTTTGGAACGCTACGCGAGTTTTATCACAACCGATTGCGACCGATGAGTGCATTGTTGTGGTTGTTGGCTAACCGTTGACTTCGCACTAAAACCGTCTATAGGGACCAACGAAGGGACTCTACACCCTCCTACCCCTTCGCCTCCTACTAACCCCCTCCCCTGGGGACCAGGGACCAAATAGTGTTGTGGTGTTACGGCTTGTAATAAGTGCTCACCGATCATCTGCGTGCGGGACCGTGAGGACGCAACACTATTTGGTCCCTGGCATTTGACAACCATTACTATACAGGGTGTTTTTTTTATCCCCCCCCCTGGTTTTTTTTCTTGCTAATTGAGATAAAATGTTGCGGTTTGGACTATTTTTCATCATTTGGGCTGAATTTTCTTTTTTTGGGGTTGAAACCCCCCCAGCCCCCCTAGGGGGGCCCCCAGGGGGGCTATCTCAAAAATGTCAAATGGCAACCCCTATCTTGTGATACATCGTTCGGAAAGGCATAACATTCTAAGACTTTTGGCGCAATCCGGAAGTTGATATCGTTTTTCGTTTTCGATACATCGAATTTCAAAGTTCGATTTGGACCCATTTTCAAAAAATCATTACTGCACTTTGGAAAGTCGGAATTAAAAAAACTATGGGTCCAAAATACTCTAGAAAGCAAGTACTTTTCAGATAACGAAATGGTTTTGACATAAAATTAGTCCAAATTTGATTTTAGAGCCCCAAATTTTTTTTAAAAATTTTGCCCCTAAAAGGGCCTATCTTGAAAATTCCCTTCCACGACTCTTATTGAATGAAACGTCGATCAAAAAAGCATAAAAAACTGAACATTTTGGCGCAATCCGGATATCGATATCGTTTTTCGTATTCGAGATATCGAATTTTGAAGATAGGCGAAAATTGAATTTTTAATATGCGATATCTCGAATACGAAAAACGATATCGATATCCGGATTGCGCCAAAATGTTCAGTTTTTTATGCTTTTTTGATCAACGTATCATTCAATGAGGGTCGTGGAAAGGAATTTTCAAGATAGGCCCTTTTAGGGGCAAAATTTTTAAAAAAAATTTGGGGCTCTAAAATCAAATTTGGACTAATTTTATGTCAAAACCATTTCGTTATCTGAAAAGTACTTGCTTTCTGGAGTATTTTGGACCCATAGTTTTTTTAATTTCGTTTTTCCAAAAAGTGCAGTAATGATTTTTTGAAAATGGGTCCAAATCGAACTTTGAAATTCGATGTATCGAAAACGAAAAACGATATCAACTTCCGGATTGCGCCAAAAGTCTTAGAATTTTATGCCTTTTCGAATGATGTATCACAAGATAGGGGTTGCCACTTGAAATTTTTGAGATAGCCCCCTTGGGGGCCCCCTTGGGGGGCTGGGGGGGTTTCAACCCCAAAAAAAGAAAATTCAGCCAAAATGATGAAGAATAGTCCAAACCGCAACATTTTATCTCAATTAGCAAGAAAGAAAACCAGGGGGGGGGGAGATAAAAAAAACACCCTGTATAGAGTTGTCCCTCGAAAATCACAAGGACTTTCAGCTTTTATGTTTACTCTGTCTATGGTAGCACTGTCTGCTGACGTCACAAACGGAATGTCGTTCGATTCTGTGATCCAAATGGGGCAGTAGCAAGGGTCTGAAATGTTGTGTTTTTTACTCTAGTTGTTAATAAAGAAAATGAAAGTACTTAATGAGCTGAGGGCGAAGATGCCTTTGGTTACTAATTTTGACCCATAATTTCAAAGATGAGATTTTGGCCCACAATAATTAGTTTTAATTGGGAATTCCGCGTAGTGACGTCACTGTGCACACCATTTTTTACAACTTTTTACGAGTGTATCTCCAAAACCGGTACCTTAAGGAAAAAACCAAAGGCACCATTGTTCTCAGCTCATCAAGTACTGTCATTTTCTTTATAAAAAACGCAACATTTTAGACCCTTGCAACTGCCCCATTGCAAACATGAAAAACATAACCTCCAAATTAGCCCAAGATGAGGCAAAAAAGTTGCCTCATTCTGCATTTTAATGCATTTACATGGGCCTTTTAGGTTTGCAGAAAACGAATGGCGTATTAGAGGTGTGAATTATCTATCTTTAAACCTTTCAACCCACAAATATTCTCAAGCATTAGACAAATTTGGAGGTTAGGTTTTTTTTGGATCATACTCCACTCCGTGCGTGACGTCACGGTAAATGCTTTTGAAGTATCTTAGGATAGTTTATATTGGCTGTATTCTGACGCCTAAATTTGATTGGATTAGTTTATGCTTCCGCCAACATATAGTTCCTTACCGTCGCTTGTTTCACTTGTTTGAGGATAGCACAAAAGAATTAAGTACCAATCGCTACCATTTGCGTTGTGAGTTGAAGTTTGGTTATGTCAGATTCTTGTGATATTTTAAACTGAAATTTTAAATGCGGCTATCATGCGATTTTGAAAGCATAAACGTCAATGTAACGGTAAGTTAGAGAAAATTCTGCTTGACGTGTTTGTTCCGAGTGTTGATTCGTGCTTAGTAATGCGTTTTCGTCATACACACAATGAATGATTAAACGAGGTTAGCCTCGGCCGCCAAATCTGCGTGTTTGGTTTATTCTTGTTTTAACCGCAATATTGTTAAATTTTCCTCTTCTCGCGGTTTTTTTTTCATATTTTGAAGTGTTTTCACCTTCGATTCGATTGTCTCTTCTTTCGTTAATATCCCGAAGTTCATTTTGTAAAATTCATCTACGTACCTCCGTGCGTCAATGGTGGGCACGGAAACTTTGAATATTCGGTTGATGGCCTATGTGATCTCATGTCGAATTATAACTCCCTAACGTGTATTTTTCCCTTTAACTCATATCTGAAGAAGTTCTTTACTGTTTTTGTTTATTTCTATTGTTTTTCTGATTATTTATATGCGTTTGAGGTTATGAATTAACCTCAATGAGAACCTTGTTGAGTTGAAGATGGCCATGTATGTAAACTGAAATCTTCCATGTTTTGAGACCATTAGGTAAAAAAAAAAAAAAAAAAAAATCAAATCTGCAATCTGTAGATTGTTGGATTTTCTGGAATCTCTGCTCTCTTGTTTATGTACTTATATTTTTGGTTTTTGAAGAATTTCTTTTGCTGGACATTGACTGATTTAACTATTTTTCTGTTGATTGATTCGACGTGGTCGCGATTTGAGTCCAACTTACCTGATTTCCCCTGTTGTTGGCAATTGTAGTACTATTCATGTTAGCATAACGCCAATTTTTCTTTCTTTCCCTCCAAACCCAACTTGAGGCATGTTCTGACTGAAGAGAAGTGCAATTGGCAAACTTTAATTCTATCATTGCTTAGCAACAGAAGTGACCATTTAGCGTCAGCTGACTTTCTAATGCATCTAAAAAAGAATTTTGTGGTTTCTAGAGCTTCATTGTACCTGCAGACTCTTTCCTCTGTGATGTAAGGAGTTGTTTTTCAAACCCGAAACTGTTTTAATTAGTTGAGGACGTGTGTTTGTTCTATGAAGTAAAAATCTGTTAGCCTCAGTCTACGAATCCTCTCCTTCGGAAGAATAATTCAAACTTTACTGTGCAGAATGTTATCAAGGTAAAATGTTAACTTGATCATCTTCCTGCCAACAAGGGAATAAACTGTTCTGTGCCACTGTAGAGGGAGTCCTAAATCCTGTTTGTGAGATAGTCCTGCTTGTTGTTCCAGACTCTTCACAAAGATCTGCGCTCTGAACATTGAATGCATACCATTGTTTATGGAATAATAAGCAGCATTACCCGAAGGAACCATGACCAGCCACTGAATAATTACTGCAGGCAGTGTCCCCACCACCCTTCATTCAGGATGGAAAGAGAGGGTTTTTAGCACTGTCCCTTTCCTTCTCTGACTTATATATTATAATGGAGAAAGGAGAGGCTTCTAAAGAAAATCTGGTTGTGTTACTGCTCCTTAAGTTATGGTATTCACACAAATTCCTTCATATAGATGAACTTTTGCTACTACTGCGGTGCATTTTTTTACTCTCCAGTGCTGCCCCATTGCACCAAAATGGTTATTTGCTTGCATTTGTGATGGATTGCGTTGGAGCATTTTTTTGTGGCATTACATTGCACCTTGTGCTGCTCCAGTGCAAGTTTCAATGTATCAAAGCGCTCCAGTACAGTTCCACACAGTTTTGCATCATTGCGCAGGGACCAAAAAATATTGGGTCCTGAGTGTAACTTATGCATGGTCAGGTGACGTGCGTAAGCTGTCTGATTGGTCGAGACCGCATGCGAATCAACTTGCGCACACTGCCTTTTTTGGTCCCTGTTGCGGGTTCAAGGGAATAAAAAAAACACCACACTATTGTACAGAGTTGATGAAATAGAAATGTATCTGCCGTCAGTTTGGTCTCAATTCTCTTTTGACCTTTTCATCTGATTTTGTGAGATAATTTTTTAATTTTTGTTTTTTTTCTTTTGTTCTGTCAGGAGTTTTAAAGTACTACAATGGCTGAATGCGAGCCTGAACTGCCATCAATCAATGTGCATTCAGGTGGTTCAGATGCGTTAGAAAAGGAAGAAGAACTCATTTGCGGAGTCAACGAAGATTGCATTCTTCTGTTGAATTCACCGGGCGAAGAAACTGAAACCGGTGACACTTCCGATCGTTCTGATATTGCAAGGGCGGTGATGGAATCTGTACCTTTCACAGATAGCTTACAGTGTTTAGCGACAATCTCGTCTATGAGTAACGGTATTGATGTGAGCGCGTCCGGAAGTAAATCTGCTACTAGTGTTAAAATGAATAAGAACCCAGTACCATCTATTACCGTACCTAGTGATAAAATGACTTTGGACAATATTCAGGATTATGTGGAAGTGCAGGAAGTTGTTGAAGAGGAGGTGATCACTGATACGTGGACTGAGTCTTTGAACTCTCAAGAAACTCAAAGGTAAGTGAACTGTTTAGTCGCCAAAAAAAAAAAAAAAACTGGTCACCAGAGCTTGGTTTAGGTAGAGTCCCTATATACTATGAGAGTTCCGCCATGTCTTGTTCTTCTTCTTCAAAACTGAAGAAAGAGACGTTGATCATGGAGCGTTCAAGAGGCAAAATGCGTTTGATGGATGACGCTGTTGCCGCTATCTCAATTAGGTTAGGTTCGTTTTAAAACAATAGCGGTCGCTGTTGTAAGAGATAATGTCTTCCTGAATATTTAAGCAAGAGGAACGTAATCAATCATTCATACAGTCACGGTGTTTTAAATTGTGTAAAGTGAGCCAGTGCGAAAAGTAAACGGAACTTTCCGCCATCTGTATTTTGCCTCTTGAGGCTTCTGTGAGAGCCTGAATCTGAGAACCAATCAGAAATGGATTCCGACATGATGCTACTCCCATACTAAAAAAGGACTCTAGGGATAGGTAGATCTTGATTCTGAATCAACCTTTGATGAAAATTTGGTACAATTTGAAAATTGTCTTCTCCCCAAGGAAAGAAGTGTAAGAAAATTAGATGTGAGAGCTACTTGGATGTCGCAAACACTTAATTTTTTGGACAAAGAGTTTTGTGTAAAGTAAGTTTTAACGCATTGAGGAAAGAGAAGCACATCTGGAAAGCGATGAAGATTGCAGGTTTATCCATCCTCAGCATGTGGAATTAGGTCTACATTCTTAAGTCACAATGATGTGTTTTTATTTCGAATGTTCCAAATGGAAATATTACCTAACTCATCAATGAGTTGCCTAAATCATCTCATATTACGCAGTAAAAATGAATGAAAATGAATTTGAGTGTTGGCTTTTCATTGAAAATTGCTTTCAAATCCAAAAGTAAAAGTTGGACGCAAGTTTTTTTTTTTTTTATTTGAAGGAATAAAAATTTAAAATTTGCCAAAGATTACCAGTCTAAGTGCGCCTGCACTTCTGCTGTAAGTGCTAATTACTTGATCGTAGTAATCTTCAAATGATAGCCCATCGACTGTAAACGTCTACTCTTGATGCGTCAAATAGAGTAGACATTTGCGATCAATGCGCTGTGGTTTGAAGATTAATTAAATCAAGAAATAAATATTCTGTGCTTACAATGATTGGACTTTGTGATTACTATAGTAGTTAGTTGCTACTGTAGAAACTGAAATTGGGCAAAGCAGTCACAGCTTTCTGAGTGGACTTTGAAGGTTCACAGTGCGTTCTAGTGTTAGTTTATTCCTAAGAATTCCTTCAGTGGGAATATTCCCGATGCAGGAACTAACTCAATTTTATGGGAACAAATGATTTGCAACTTTCATTTTGTAGACTAATGTTCAGTTACAATGTAACTGCCTCTGCATTGTGAAATTTGAAATTCAGTCGAAAGATCAATTGAAAACAAAAAAAAAAAAAACTTGAAAATAGAAATAAACCTAGTAAATTACTGGGTGAGGATTATTCCCAAAAATCGCTTGAAATAATCCGAGCGCCTATCGCTAGTGTGTTCATTCATGTTTTTAGGTTAAACTCGATGGGAGTACTTGTTGCAGCCAAAGTGTGCCAAAAACCCAGTGTTCCATGCATAGCTACTCAGTAGCTGTTCAGTTACAATGTAACTGCCTCTGCATTGTGAAATTTGAAATTCAGTTGAAAGATCAATTGAAAACAAAAAAAAAAAAAAAACTTGAAAATAGAAATAAACCTAGTAAATTACTGGGTGAGGATTATTCCCAAAAATCGCTTGAAATAATCCGAGCGCCTATCGCTAGTGTGTTCATTCATGTTTTTAGGTTAAACTCGATGGGAGTACTTGTTGCAGCCAAAGTGTGCCAAAAACCCAGTGTTCCATGCATAGCTACTCAAATAGATAGTTTTGAACCCATAAAAAACTCTAATTTTGAGTGCATATTTACATTGTTTCACTTTTTTCATTTCCTGATTCCTCTCTGCTACTAATCATCACATCCGTTTTTGTTGTTCCAGCCTCGTGGAAGAAAAACTGGCTCCAGAAGAAGCTAATGATATTGAAATTCCGTTACCACAAGATCAAGAGCAGTATTTACAAGTGAATCCTTATCCTTGTGACTTTTGCAGTCGCAGATTCAATAAAAAGTCCCATTTGATCAATCATATGGTAACTCACCAAACTGAGCGACCCCACGGATGTAATTTGTGTGGTGCCCGCTATCGACGAAAATGTGACCTCGTGAATCACATGAAAATTCATGCATTTGCCCCTGCAAGATCTGTTGTTGAGGATGAGAACAATGTCGGGGTTTGGAGGGAAGAAAAGGCCGAAACTGTTGTTGAAATAAACGATACGAAGCAAAGATTTTCACTTAAAAACAATGAGATTGAGTTTGTTGGGAATATTGATAATGGTCCTGTCACTGTAAAAGTTACTAAAAGAGGGAAAAAAGGCAAAAATGACAAACTTGCCGATGACGCTAAACTTGTGGGTAACTCTAAGAATAAGAACCTCTTAAATCAACCTGTAAAGTGGCCGGTTATTGATCTAGAAAGGCCCTACGTCTGTCAGCACTGCGGCATTGGCTTTGCACGAGAAAAAGCTCTAGCATCGCACTCTAGGATACATGCGGGTGATTCTCCTCTGGAGTGTGATATGTGCGGTGAAATGTTCTGGGATTTGAATTTGCTGCGTGAACATTCTCGCACCAAGCATCCGTACAATCAGGAACCAGCCAAAGCTGCGGAAATCGAAGCTCCAGTAGAGTGTGAGGTTATCACAGGAGATTTCAACTGTGAAATTTGTGGAGTCTCGTTTCTTCGTTATGAAATGCTCCGGAGACATCAGAGGTAAGTTTTTATTTTTACTGTAGTTCAATGTGTATGCAGAGGTGCAAAGTGCAGAGCTGCCATTTTGCGTTTAATTAATAGTATTTATCAATTCACCGATGATTCCACCAGTTGCAAAAATATTACATAGGTCAGCTCATTGTATGACTTTGTTCTGCACAAAAATGCTCTTATCTCAATTGGTGAAATCACCATTTAGTTATCAAAATATCTGCAAGTTTTTTATAGTCATCGACGACTCCACCGGTTGTGAAAAGAATACAGGTTTTCATGTTTTCATGCAGTACAGTCATGAACTAAACTTGCGAAGCGGTGATTTCGCAAGAAAAAAAATAAGTTAAATAAGGTAGACGACACGTGGTTTGAGATTGAGAAGAAAGATGAGGTGAGGGACGCACCGACCGAATAGTAGGTTCGGGAGGAGAGAAAATAACATAAGATAAAGATTGTACCGATCCCGAAGGATCGGCACGTTTTCAAAAGACAACTTACGTTATTTTCTCTCCTCCCAAAGCAATAAAAGGTTTTAAAGAAAGAAAAGAAACACGCGAACAAAAACTTACATCCTCGTGCGTTCCTAAGAAATTTAAGAATGATGCATTGTGGGAGACAGACGCCGAGCTGGGCTCGATGCCTGTCTCTCATTGGCTGTCAATCGTTGGACGTCTGGGGGGAGTCCCAAGAGTCGCCATTGGCTGTTGTTGGTTGCCCAGAAAGTTTAAAATTTGGCGGGAGATGGGAAAATCCATTTTCACCCCGTTACAAACTGAGCTGGGCTGTGTCATCTTTTCTCAACTGGTGAAATTATCAGTAAATTGAAAAATGACATTGATTATACGCAAAACAACAGCTCTGGCAAAATTTGCCCTGCTTTCCATGCTTTCTTAAGACTGGTGATTGGTCTGTTTTTTGTTCCACAAAAAACCTCCAAAATGGGGGGGGGGGAGTCATCAAAGCCCAAACATGTGAAGGTCGATTGCGAACTCACCTTCGAGGTCAAATGGTCAAATGTAAATCATACTCCGAAGAAAGTTGACTGCCCCTGTTCTAGGGTGATCCTTACAGGTATGAAGTGAAAAATGATACTAAGTTGGCTCTTTGTAATATTTTATGTATAGTAAGAAATCCTGTGTTCTGACAAAGTAATGATTCAGAGTCAAACGGATTTTCTGGTTTTTGGTTGGAAACTGAAGGAGTCTGAGCTCATTGCTGAGCGAAAATGTTTATGTTACGCTAAACTGCAACAATTTTTTAAGTTTTCTGCAAAGAACCAGCATATTTGACTTATGGTTTGGGTGGCAGGACTGTACTATTGCTGCTATTGAAAATTGTCTCTCTACAAGGAAAAGAAGCTCCTTCTTGCTATTTTGTTTTGTAAAATTCTAGCACTTTCTGTTGTCATCCTGTTAAGTTTTTTCCCTGAAAAATTCTGTCAACTCAAGCTGATCATTTTACTTGAAATTTGTCTCTAAATATCCTTTATTGTTTTTTGCTCCAGAATACACGCAGCCAAACCTGATGGAGAAGTTGTCCAAGATGACGTTGGCCATACCTGTAATTCCTGCGGCCTGTATTTTGAAAGTTTGGATGAATTAAAAATTCATATGGAGTCACATTCTCGATTTCAGCAAGTAAGTCTTTATATATTTCCTCTCGCTGTTATTTTCTTCATTCTTGCTATCAATTGTCACAAAAGTAAGAAAGGAGGAATGATAAATCATCCAAAACAATTTAACATATCAGACATTTCAAATCTTAAAATATGTACCCTCGTCTTGGGGTGGTTGTTCTAAATACATATCAAAACTCTGTAAAGAATTAACCGTGAACCTTTAAACATCAGACCTCCTTGCTTGTACAACGTCTCAAAATTTCAGACTATGTAGCTAATTCTCCCATTAGTCTGTGTCTACCTTCAATGGATACGCGGGCTGGGACACACAGGCTATAGCCCTTGGTGGCAAATTTTGAAAAGTAAAAATGGAAAATGCAAGAAAGTATCAAGGTTCTATGTATCAATGCAAATAACCCAGATATGAAAGAAAGATTTTAAAAATATTTTTAAAATCTTGCCAAGTTCTTGCAGATAATCTTTCAAAAATCTTTCAAAAATCTTTCAAAAATATTGCTATGTTCCATCCATTTGTTTGCCGCAAAAATCTTTTTAAAATATTGCTGATAAAATTTTAAAAAGATTTTTAAATTCTTACTAAAATCTTTCTGTAATATTTTGAAAATGTTTCTGATAACATTTGCAAAATCTTGCTGTAAAATCTTTTCAAAATTGTAATAAAAAAATCATTCAAAAAGGTTTTTAGAATCATTGTCAAAATCAATCAAAATAAATGATTAATTAATATGAAAAGGAGAAAGGATTTATTTAAGATGAAGAAGATTTATATTTAAAAGAAGGAGAAGAGGGCAAGAGAAAGGGTGCAGGGAAGGCGCTTCTGCACTTACAATCGAAGCCTACTATAGGGTTAAAGTTGAGACAAGACTTAAGAAAAACTTATTCGCATCCAAAAGCTAAGACGGTTTGTGAGATGCCTCGACACCACCGTACAACAAGGAAATTCCTCACGTTCAACCTTATAACAAGGAAAAGTGAGTAACATAGCTGAGGCTCCAGATGGGATGCCACTAGAAAGAAAATGGTTTGAATTTGCGAGAAGTTGAGTTTTAGAGAAGAATTTTAGAGTACATATATGCAGATTTTTATTAATATGATTAGATGTATGGATGGAACTAAATTCGTTTAAGACACTTGAAAAGAAAGAATAAAGAAAAAGGTAAATAACAATAATAAATAAAAGGAATAAATGAATATATTTGTATGCGAGGGAGCGCGCGCCATCTAGTGGTGCGGTTGTGCACCCGTTGTCGTGTCTTTTAAGTTTTTCGAAATATTTTAAAAACTTTATTTAAGAAATCTATTTTTCCAAACTTTTTTAAAATGTTTGTGAAATCTTTTAACAAAAATCTTTTCTAAACCTTTAAAAAAAACCATTTTAAAACATTTTAGAAAAGTTTCTCAAGAAACTTTTTTTGGAAATATTTTAGAAAGATTTTAGCAAGAATGGAAAGATTTTGGCAAGAACACAAAGATTTTTAAAATCTTGCCAAAATCTTGCTTCATATCTGGGAAGGAACAAGAAAAGAAGAAAATTTTACTGTGAGGTTAGGGTGGAAAATTCACCCAAACCAATGGTTGTGCATTATATCATGGCAATCTAACTATTTTTTCGGCAACAATGGACAACACCGATGCAGCACCCGGACAGCTTATATCTATTCCGCAAAGAGTAACTCATCAGTGAGAGACAAAAATTAATAATGCTCCTGATGGCTGGAAATGGTTTTGTTGATTTGCCCATTCAGTGTCCCTTGAAAAGTTCTGAACCTTAAATCTTCACCTGAACTAAATCTTCCCCTGAACCTGAAAGGAAAAATTGCTTAATTAATACCTTAATTCGGGGGGGGGGGACCCCACAGGGTGACAAATGGCATAATCTAGTCCTGTCTTTTAGTGATCTATTTGGTCATCCTTCTGTTTTACCTTCACCAGTTTCTGTGGTTTTATTTATTAATTCATATTCATGTGATATGACGTGACTTATCTCTTTCTCAGCACCAGTGTATGACTTGCGGTGAAAGGTTTACAAGTAGTGAAGCCGTTGCGGAACATGTTCTTGAGCGTCACTCTGACACCATCAATGAAAATACGTGTCCACAGTGTGGAAAGCAATGTAAAGATAAGAAAAGCTTGCACAAGCACTCATGGGTACACTCAGAAGGCGATGAAGGATTTGCTTGCACTCTATGCGAAAAAAGATTTCATTCGAGAGCCCGGCTAAGGAGGTAAGATGCTGTAATCAACTTTCCTCTATTTACTCTAATTTTTATACATGTACTATTTTGAAAGGCTGTCTCTCTTGTGCTCAAACAGCAAATATTCAACCATATCGTCTCTCTGCATAATTGAGCCTTTGCTGCATCATGGTACCTTTGAGCAGTGATGTAGGTCTGGTAAATACCCATCGAGTAAATGGGTATTAACCTAACTGAACAGTGGCGCATCCAAGAGGGGGCTATTGGGCTATAGCCCCCCCCCCCCCCTCAACACAGAGTTAATTTTGGGGCTGGTCGCCCCAAACGCTAAAATGAAACGCTGCATTTTGTATTTTGTGATGCCAAGCAAATTGATTTAGGAAAACCACTAGGACCATGGAAAAAATAACTGTCACAAAAGTAAACCCTTTTTGTCGCAGAGTTTGGTTTCAGACTTTCGTCTACCTATTCATATTATTTTGGATGTCAATATTTTCATTAATTTTGAATCAATTTGACCTCAAATTTTCTTGTGAGGTGGGGGGGGGGAGATCTAAACTAGATCATGTAGATGGATGGAAGGAAAGTGAGTGGTTAAGGCAGGAGGCCTTGAGAGAGGGGGCGTATCATTGGAGACCCTTATGAAGCTTTGACTTTTTAGCCCCCCAAAAAAAATCCTGGGTGCTTCACTGCAATGGAAAATTAGGTAAATACCCAAAATATTCAGCTTTTTACTAATTTTTTTTAAGTAGATTCCAGGAATCTATTAAGTAGATTCCAGGAATCTACTTATTGCAGAGGGTGCGATGTTGGATTTTTCGGGAAATTTTATCAAATGAGCACGTTTCATGGTCCCCTGAGTGAGAAAATACCACTCGTTGAAAATTTTATATATATATATATATAAAATATATATATATATATATATATATATATATATATATATATATATATATATATATATATATATATATATATATGTTTATATGTATGTTTCAGCCAGTTTTACCGTTTTCATGTCCCACGATCCTGTTCGTAATTTTTGGTTTTTATTTTTGAAATTTGTCTCAACTATTCGTTGGGTTTAATTCTTGGATGAGTTCGAAGATGGTGTAAATCCGACAGTTAGTTTTCGCGTTATGGGCCGTGTTTGAGTCGTAAAATGTG
Source organism: Trialeurodes vaporariorum (assembly GCA_011764245.1). Classification (NCBI taxonomy): domain Eukaryota; kingdom Metazoa; phylum Arthropoda; class Insecta; order Hemiptera; family Aleyrodidae; genus Trialeurodes; species Trialeurodes vaporariorum. The sequence goes on from VMOF01000002.1 coordinate 49,925,549, forward strand.
TTTTTGAGGTTTATTTTTAGGAGTGTTTGTTTTGAGTATTTTTTTTTGGGAAATTTATGTTAGCCGTTTTGATACGCAACTTTTTTACTGGAGTCATTTTTTCGTTTTTTGCGTTGTAAGCGAGTTATAGTGATGTGTTTTTCGGGTTTTTTGGCAGTGTTTTTATATGAAGAAATTGTTTTTTTGGTTCAAAAATTTTCGTATATATCGTGGAGGATGTTTTTAGTTCATATGCTCCATTTCTTAAATTTTCCTTGTGTTTTACGTGTTTTACGAGCGATTTAGTTTCTTATGGGATTTTACATGTGAAAGACAAGGATAGTGTATTGGTATAATTGCTCGTTCTTTGTTTTACACGTGTACTGTTGCTTAGGTACGTTATTTATTTATTTTCTTGTTTGATCAGCTGCTCTTATTCAGATTTATTCCTCATTAGCGTTACAAAGATTACACATTTTTCTATCTTGGTACTATAATCTTTTTCTCATGGGTATTTTTATTTAAATGTTGAACAGCTGATAAAAAAAAAAAAAGGAATAATTCAAAGAAAATCATAACATAACCTATTTATTGAAATTTGTGAAAAACTTATATAACCTAGCTTTTATTTCTCACTTGCATTGTAAAGATTACACATTTCTCTATTGGTAATATAATCTTTTTCACAATAATATTTGGATTTTGAGCAGCTGATGAAATAAAAAAAAAAAAATTAACGAAAATTATAACCTATATTTAAATTTTTGAAAAAATGATGTAACCAAGCATGGAATCTACTTCGTCTTACCGGCCTGCCGGGAGGCATTTTTTTGATGTGTTAGTTAAAGTGTTGAAATAAGATTTTGATGTTCTACGCTCTATTGAAGATTGAACTGAATGCCTTTTTTACAAATTTTTGAGTTCAGAACTTTGCAATGTAAGTGCCTATGGAGTTAAGAAAAGAAGTTAAAAAAACCGGGTATTTATACCTGGTTTCGGTAATGAATACAATAATGTCATGAACAGTCCCTGCCTATCAACTCAGTGCCCAGAAGCTATACTAGCCATTGATCCACAGCAGTTGCATGTAATGGCAAAACTCGTCACGCTGTTGATCATCAGCAGTTACATGTAATCAGGGGCGGACTGGGATCCGAAAAGTTACCGGGAAAATTTTGGTGGGACTGGCCCTCAACTTATATTCCCAATGGGGCATGTGGGGAGGACCCCCCCACCGAAGAGGGGTTCGGGGGTTCTCCCCCGAGAAATTTCTTACAATTTAGAGTCGTTAGGATGCAATTTAAGGCTATTTCAGTGTTAATTATAAGCCAACGCTTTTTTAGGTTGAATGATGCCTATATTTAGAGAAGAACTCTGTGGCCTGTGCTCATAGTTGATTAGAGGAGGTGAGCGGTGAGTATAGACCACAGAGTAATTCTTGTTCACTAATTATAATCTTCAGCGCTTTTTTGAGAAAAATCAAACTTGCCTACTCTTTATTCGGCCCTCGCGGTCAAGCTCGGGGCTGCGGGCCGCGGCCCTGATGCCCCCAAACACAGGGCCGTATCACAGGATACACTTATACTTATATGCGTAAAGGCCCTGGCCTATTTGGTTACGAAGCGGCCCAATTTTCGAGCCAAAACGGCCGGAACTGATTGAACTTTCCCGGAAATTGCTGAAAATGTTAATTTGTGAATTAGAGGCACCTACTCTGTGGCCTGTGTGGCCTGCGCTCAGTTGATCAGAACAACTGAGCGGTGAGTATAGACCACAGAGTATATCGCAAATTAACATTTTCAGCGCTTTTTGAGAAAAATCAAACTTGCTCACTCTTTATTTTGCCCTTGGGATCGGGACCGCCACCCCGACCTTGAGGGCCGTATAACAGGATATATACTCATACTTATGTGCATTGCAGCCCAACTTTCGAGCGAAAATGGCCGTAACTGCTTGAACTTTCCCAAAAAGCGCTGAAAATGTTAAGTAGTGAAATAGAGGTACTCCGTGCTCATATTTTATTCGGCCCGCAGTGGCCAATTTTGATATTTTTGGCTCGACAGCCTCAGATTTTTTTTTTTTTTTTAACAAGCCGACTGGCCCACCGGGAAAAGTCCCGGTAGTCCCGCCTGCCAGTCCGCCCCTGCATGTTATTGCAAAACTTGTCATGCTGTTGATCAACTGCAGTTGCATGTAATGGCAAAACTCATCACGCTGTTGATCATTGGCGCCCACATTCTAAGTGTTTAGTGCTGAACGCCAAGCTATTGTTTGAACCAAAGTTTTTTTTTTTTATTATTTTCTAACGTGAAGTATTGTATGTGTTGAGAGAGAGAAAGAGCAAGAATATGAGTGTGTGTTTGATGTGATCAATTCATTTCTCTGTGAAGAAAAAAGGAATATGCAATATTCAGCGAATCTCCTCGGTTAAAAGTCACTTCTGATAGCACTGTAGGTGAAAAACTGCGCTACATTTTCAAATTTTAACGTCCGTTTCTCTTGGATTGTGCATGCTGAATTCTCCGATTTTAAAATTGGGTCTGTTAGGCACCATTTTTTTTTTTTTTTTTTTTTTTTTTTTTCCTTAAAGTGAGCTAGATGAAAGGAACTTACTCTATTTTTCATAATTTTTCTTGACCACAGGATTGAGAATTTACATTATTTCAAAGTCGCAAAACATTCGAGTGATTTGGAAAGGTTAGTGTTTGGTGGGAATCCGGTGATTGTGTAATAATATAGGACATCTGGTAGTGGATATCCGGAGGTAGTCTATTTGCACATCATTGCGACTATCGTAAAGTCTTGATTTTTAAGGAAATCCTTCCTTTTACGGTCCGTGCATTTAGTCTACATTCTGGTAATGTGGGCTAATTATTCTACAATTCGCAACACTGGCGCTAACCCATACTGTTGCGTAATCAGTTTTGCGCTATCACTGTCATCTTCAAAGTTGTTTCAGAGTGACCCTTAGCTTTTTGTTATTTTTTCTCTTTTAAGCAGGATGTCAAAGGAGTTTTAGTTGTTTTTATTGTGACATTTTACTGTTGAATCAATTACCTCTGCTTTTGTGTGAAAATTGTGCAACCCATTCTGACCCATTTGCATTTTGCATCCATTTAAGGTTATTCTGACTTCTTAACTTTGTTTCTGTTACAGACATATGTCTTCTCACAGGGATCGTGTGGTTGCTTGTGAAGAATGTGGCGAAGACTTTCCTGACGGGCGAGCCTTAATTTCGCACAGGTCTATTCATAGTATCTTTAGTGGTGGACGGGAGCACACTGGTCGAGTTTTCCCTTGTTTAGACTGTGGGAAAACTTTTGGGTCTCGATCATCACAACAAATTCACGTTCGCATTCATACCGGTGAACGGCCGTATGGTTGTCGCTACTGCTGGAAAGCATTTGCTGATGGTGGTACTTTGAGGAAACACGAGCGTATTCATACCGGAGAAAAACCATACGTTTGCCCTGTTTGTCCGAAAGCTTTCAATCAGAGAGTAAGTTTCTTCCATCTTATTTATCTTGAAAAAATATTTGATGTACTATCGAATATCGATGAATTAAAGATTGTTGTGAGATTTTTGCGAGCTAAGTTTCACCTTAAAGGTTCCGGTTCGGCCACTCTTCATACTCCTCACACGTTGCAAGTAAGGGGCCAGTGCAGTGGGGGTGGGGTGGGAGAGCCATTGCAGATCAGTCCGACGCTCACACGCATAATTGCGGCAGTGGTCGCTCAGAGTTCCTTGATGGAAATATTGTACAGGATGTACCAGATCACCTGAATAGGGCATTTTTCTTGAAAACTACTGAACCAAATGATTTGAAACAAACAAGTCAGATCGGGAATTGACCTCCAATTTTTCTCCTTTGATATTTTCAAAAACCCCTGAAGGGTCCTTGGTATTTGGGGGGGGGGGGAGGGGTTAAACAAATTCATCAAGTTTCAAGGTGATACTTAGCTCGTAAAAATCTCACGACAATCTTAAATTGGTTAATAGTACTGTAAGACTTGGGTAAAAAATTGTGTCATCACTTTATTGGATTATTTACCTCAAGGGAAAAACGGAGAATAGGTTTCATGCTAGGAGCAATTTTCAAGGATATTCTTGACATCAGTTTAATCTTTGTGCCTTAAAAATTAAAATGAATATCTATATTGTAGTTTAGTTGCGAATTCATAATTGTTTTCAAGATAATTTTTATTAGCAATTTTACGCAGGATTATTCTTCTTGCTGTAAAATTAGAAAACTGATTCAAAGTATGCTGAATGAACGATAACTTCAAGCAGGCGGCATTCTGTTGCTTCCCTTCCCCTCTTTGCATAAGATGAGACAGTGTGAAAATAAGTCTCTCAATAATATACCCAAGTAATGAAAAAAAAAAAAACGATTTTTTGGAGAGTTGGGGTAATACCTGGACAGGGTAGTAACCGGACAGTCAGTTTGGGACAGTATAATAGAGCTTCTATTTTGTGCATTGTGTTTTTCATTTTGTAGAAATCAAAAGTTTTAAATCCGTTTGCGTTTGGTTCTGAAGGTAAAATTGCGATACTTATCGCTACAGATTTTTAGTTTCTTGGCCCAAATCTATTTGTGATAAGTTCAGAGCTTTAAAATTTGTCAAAATCAGCCAGTGCAAATACACAGTGAAAACAACATAATTTATTTTTTGACCATTTTTGTTCCAATGAAAAGTGCAAACTATAACCTACCTCGTATTGGAGCCCTTTTTATTTCTCACTCCCCATGAGGTAAAGAAAGTATTGTAATCATGAATAATTTGAAAATTACATTAGCTCCATTTCTTGGAATTTTTTTTATTTTTGTGATCGATTTAAAGCTGGTGTCAACGTTGAGTTGCTTTGGAAAGATGTGTACCAGTAATTTAGAACCTAAGTGCGAGAAGGGCACTGTTCCATCACAGTGTTTCATTATCTCCGCAGTATGTTTTATCTTTACAAGGAAAACAAATAACTGTATTATGCTGAAAATTTTATTGAGAATCATTCATGATTTCTTGATGTTTTTAGTGAAATTTCCATGTATAAGAAGCACCTATTTACCATTTTTTGACTTTTTAAAATCGGGGTGCGTCTTATCTGTGATACTCGCCAAAAAAGTGTGTTTTATCATTAATTTTTTTGTCATCATCCTGGCCTGCGCCGCCTCTCATGAAGAGCACTGCAGCACTGCAGCGCTGCGAACCCGCGACCCTAACCCGCGTGAACTATGAAGCCGACGAACCGGAAGCGCTCAGCGATCTTGAAGACAAGTCCGATTCCAAACGGTGGCAAGTCTGCTGACTCTTAATGGTGATTAAAGATGGATAGATAGCGTGCCCATCGGCGCTGAGGTAGTCTAGAAGCTTTGGGTTTCCTCCTTTTTCTGACTTTATCTAAATTTTTTCTCTCCTTTTTTCCTCCTTAGTCCTCGCAATGCGCGGCTTATACGCGGAAGATTTTATGTTTTTTTCGCTCTCTCAAAATCTGGGGTGCGCCTTATCTGCAAGTGCGTCTTATACGCGTGTTAATACGGTAGTTTCTCCTGAAAATAAGTTCACGCTTGCATCATTGATTCTGTTTCAGGTCGTTTTACGAGAGCATATACGAGCTCATCATTCTGGCGCAGAGGCTAAAGTAAATGCCTGTTACGAGTGCAAGGTTTGTGGATACTTATTCGGATCCTCTGTTGAACTCTGTCATCATCTTGTTCAGCACAGTGATGAAAACACTGCGAAACATCGTCTCCCAACTGTTGGACCACGAAAATATAAGCGGAGACGCAAATTGCTTCCTGGAGAAGGTGACGGTTTTCCTGATACCTCAGAATCTGAATCCGATTCCATAATTTCAGAACGCAAGAAGCGTTATGGAGAAACCTCCAAAAACAGTTTAGACTCTGTCGTGAAAGCCTGTGAAACTGCTCTAGGTAGTTTGAATTCCATAGTCTCTACAACCACTATCGAAGCCAAAAAACCAAAGTTGGAGAAGAACCCTGTAAAATCTGCAAAGCTAATGAAGGGCAAGTTGGCCAAAACTGAAAAGCGCGCAAAGGCCGCCAAATTATTGAACAATACCAGTTATGCATCTAAGTATGTAGTGACAAGATCGCCGGCACCAAGGAACTTTGATGATGAGAACGAAGAGCCTAGTTTAAGTATGGTAAATTTTACTGACGGTTCTCTAGATTTCCAAAGGAACCGGCCAAGGACGAAGAATGTCAACTATCACAACATGAAAACGGGTTCCAAATTTGAGTTAGCAACTTTCCCTGTCGAGGCCTCCGCGTCAACAAGTGTAACCAAACCAGAAGTAACTCGGAAACCTCGAGGCGGCAAAAGGACCAGCGGCCGAGGTAGAGGTCGAAACAGTAACGGAAACAGCTTAGTCAATGGGAGTAAATCAGAAAGTGTGATAAGTAATAACGATATGTCTAATCCGTTGATCCATGGTCTCAAAACGGAATACTTCGAAAGACAATCTGCCTCTCCTGGCATTCTCAGTTCTGAAAATATTGCCGAAGAAATTGTGGCAGATGAAATAGCAACCGAGGAGTGTGTTATTGAAACCGAAGCTGTGGTCCATACGGAAAACATGAATGAAATCCCATTCATGGATAACAATATCAGTGAAGGAGAAACGAGATCGGGACCTACTGAGCCAACCCTTTTCCACAATATCAAACAAGAAATCTTCCCAAGCTCCGTGTGTGAAACAGTTTGCGAAACGGAGACGGTAAGCGAGTTTGTCACGTGTGAGATCTGTAATGAAGTATTCACGGATAGAGAATCCCTAATGCAACATATTCAAATTCATATATCTTAGGTGTTATTTTTTATTCACAAGCACCTCTCAATCGCTTCCTTCCTCTTATTTGATTGTACTTTACCTCTTTTTTTTACGTTTATGATTATATTGCTATATTCCCTCAATATTGTATTTACGGAATTTGAAAAATACTGAAATGCTGAAGTTTGCATTTAATTTGTTGGGAAGCAGAATAAACTGAAGCAGACAAAGCTTGATATTAGTACCGTCAATATTGCAAAGATTGTGCAGGAAATCACAATTTAAATGTGTCATTCAAAGTAAATTATAGTGGTCGTTTTTGAAGTGTAGGCACACTCAGACCGATAGTCATTGGAATTTTTCATGGTACAAAATGAAAATTATTGAAAATGAATCTGAGCTTTGGTTTTATATTCAAGAATACTTAATAATCATAAGGTTTACGTCAGAGGCAAGTTTCATTTTGTTTTGAAGGGATGAAAAATGAAAAATTGCCAAAGATTATGGACTAGGTGTGCTTCTACACTTCTGAAACAAGCTTTAGCATCCACTATATTTTGAAACTGAAATTTTGACTTTGAAACTTGTAATTTCGAACTTTCGAGCAACATTCAGAATTCGAGGTCACTACTATCTTGCCAGCTTTGTTGCAGTAAAGAAGAAAATTTTTTGTTTTAAAGTCAAAATTACAAGTTTAAAATGTAACAGTCGCCACTATTTACCTGGAATGACCCAAATGGAATGTCATTGCAGGAAATTAACAAAAGCTACTGTACGCAAAGTCCAAGCTCTTTTTCCTGCTGTGGTGGCTCGTGAAATTTAACAACAATGTTTTTCCTCCGTTTGAATCTATGTTAAACAATTGTTTGTTGATGAAGCGCTGCTTCACTATCGAATCGATTATTTTACATGAAATCAAATGTAGAAAAAATATGAAAGCCAAGTTCCACAAGCCACCACTGCTTTCCTGTCTCTTTTATCTATTTGTCAGTAAATTTCAAACCAAAAGTGGGTTAGAATCCTCTAATTATGTATAAACTTCTCTTCGTTGAGATGAGTTGGTAACTTTTCTGCCTAGTTTTCATAATTTGATTTTTCAAGGCAACGATCATTTTTTCTTTCACTCTTTTTTACTTTTTTCCTCTTATCCCTTCTTGGTTCCTCATCTACTTCATGTAAAGATTACAAATGTGTTCCGTCATCTGGAGAGAGCTCTTTAGAATTTCCAAAAGTTAGAAGAAATTCAAATGAATATTTTACAGCGAAACTGATAGGTATAGTCAATTGTATGTACCTAGTACTTGAAGTAATATTGCTCCTTTTCCCATAATTTCTTGACCTAAAATTTATTTGATTTATAATCAAATTTATAAGGCAGTCAGTTGTGTGCTGTACTTGAAGCAATAGATAGGCAGTCAATTTTGTGCAGTACTGGAAGTAATACTGCTCTTTTATCCATAATTCAATTTCATGTAACTCAAATTTATTTGAATATAAAGAATACTTGGCAGTGTGGTGCAGTATCAAGGAGAGGAGTTTATTTTCCTGCTGATTCCACAGTTGGGAACAAAACTAATGCCAGTCGAGTTCTGGAGACGTAGGCTGCCTGCGATACGTACTTATCTCATTGAATTCAAGCTTTGCAGGTTGCCTACCCGAGCCAAAATCTACGGAGTTGTCAGACCCCCTCCGGACGGTATGTGCCATTTGTAAAATGTATGCAAAATTTGACACCATCTTTTTGATTCCACTTATCTCTTAATTTCAATTCTCTGTTCAGATGACGATGTCGCAGAACAAGTAAAACTGTATTTTTGGCCATGTTTATTTCCTTCCTGCAATCATCCCTCTCTTTCTCTCTCAGCTGATGACTTCCTATAGCACTATTCCAGTCATTTTTGTAGAATGATAGTTTCAAGTTGATTTCATATTGAATTGAATCTGTGTCTTTTTGTTACGTTATGAAGAACGTAAAGTTCCTTTCTGAATCGAAATCCAATGAGGTTTGTCATGATTTTGTCGATAAGCAAAATGAACTTCAGTGTAGAGTGTATAATCATGTGATCCATGAAATGTGAGGGAATTGTGTGAAGAGATGCCTTCCCCCACCTCCCCTCCCTCCTCCCCCAAAAAGTTTTTCGCTTTCATAATGTTGAAGTTTTGAGGAAAAATTTCAGATCGTGCAAATTATCATTGCTTTAGAATATTTTGCATCCTCGGCACATCAGTAACTCTGCATCCCCTTCAAAGAGTGCTAATCCATAGTCCGTACTTGGTCTCTGTTAGCCTTGTGATAATTTTTACCTGCAAGTCATCTATAAAATTATGTAATCAGCTTTCTAAATAGGCACCTACATTATTTCTTTTCTCCAAAGAAAAAGAGCCCATTTTAAGACTTTTTAGATACCAAAATGAATCACATTTGAAAATTTGTGATTGAAGTAATATGATCTTTGATGATTCAAAATTGGAAGTTTGAATGCAATATCACATTAGAAAAGCTGTTTTTGCCCCAATAACATGTGGCACACGGCCTGTGGTCCATTCGAACTTTTCTCTCAGAACTTAGAAGGTTGAAATGACTTGAAAGTTACCACCTGTAAGAAAGTTATAGACAGTGGTGGCTGGTGCCATTTGGCAACTATGAATTTTGCCATTTAAACCTTTGCAAAAGTATCAATTGAGGAAATATCTGGAAGAAGGGTCCATAAAGCAATGAGTGTGCTGTTCCTGAGAATTGTACATTGTGAGCAAATTGAGGTTTTTAGCTGAAGAGGTTTTATGGACCCTTCCCCATTCCTCCGGAAATGTCCTCAGTTTCTTGGGGGTTCAATAAACCTCCGGAGGATTGATCACAACTTATTTACGTTGGTTTATTTGGAAAGCATTTGTTGTTGCCACATTGCATGAGCCGACACTGAATATTGTTGAATATAGTAGAGGCCTTTGTTCACAATCAAAGGGGTTTGATCAAACTGCAGGATTGCCAACTTGTCACTTACAAAATTCAAACATAAACTTGACTTAAACACCTCTAAAACAGGTTTATTGGTTTCATTCTTTCATTGATTGAAATTGGTGAACAAATGACACACCATCCATCATCAACTAACTCTCATTGTTGTTTTGCTTGTTTGATCATGTAAGAAGCACGAAAGAGTCAAAAAATCAATGAACCAGGGTTGATGCATGGTAGTAGTGATGTCGCTCCAAAACAATCAATTTATATCTTTGTTTGATCGCTGGTCCTCTTGTCAGTGCTTCAAACATAAAAATATTTTTATATCTAGCGTTTAAAGTTCTTTTATTCTATTTGTAATGAGAATAACTAATAAAATCACAAGATTCTCACCAAAAAAAATGAGCAAATAATTCCTGTCTTCTCTTTTTCACCATTTAAGGAAACCCTTCAGTTTTTTTTCCCCCCTCTTCCAATTTTTTGTTTGTTTGTTTTTGTTTGTTCTACATTTTCTTTTCTAAAAACGTTCCGTTCAACTTGAAGCAGAAGAATGATAAAAACTGGGTTGGAATGGGGCTAAAAATTTATTTGTAAAAAATTGTGCGTGTAATTTTAAAAATCTTAAGATCATTTGTACATGTACGTGTGAGTTGAAATTTTCTTGAATTGTACATTTCATTATGTCTTTATTTTTAAGTTAGAAGTCTCTGTTTTAATAACACTGTCATTCGTTGGTCAAAATCACTATGTAATTATTTGAATTTGACTTCTTGGATTGTTCAATTGTTAACCGTAATCAGCCGAGCACTCGACCATTCAGTGCTCTTGGCGGAAATCAGTCCCAGTGCCTCTGGCTGATAGCAGGGTTTGCACTGCAAGTAGATTCAAAAATGCTCTTTCAGCTCCATTGTGTATAATTTTTCAATTATGTAAGGTACATTGCTGGCAGATTTGGCAAACAAATGTACAAATTTACTATATGATGTAACATGTAAAGTGTGTAATATTTTTTTTCTTTTGCTACATCTGGCAGTATTGGAGAAAAGAGGAATGACAACAACCTAATGTAAACTCCGTCAAGTTGAAATTCTTAAAATATAATACTAGAAAAATTTGTAATTTTATATTTGAAGGTATGAAGTGTGTTACTTTTGTAAATGTAAATATTAATTCTTAAATTGTAGATGTCTTTGAAAGCATACCTTTTTAGGATTACTGCCCCTCGTTTTATTTTATTGATCTTGAAAATATTTATTCTTGTACATAAAAGTATTTACTCTGCATTTTTTTCTTTTTTTTCTCTCTCTCTCCTTTACCCTTAATTTTAGTTCTCAATCCTTTTTATTGCATTTTCTCTGTGGGAATTCATGTTTTTTTTTCTTTCTTTCTCTCTGTAATATCAGATTATTATTATAATCATATTTTCTCAGATAACTGTTTATTTAATCATTAATGTGCTTTGTATTATCATGTAAATTTACGTAAATGATGCTGAACCTAGAGATTACCTGACTTACCTTTTGCACTTAGAGACCAAATGATTTCTTGTACAACTTACTATTCATTTATGTTTGGATAAACAAATTAAACTTATTTTAAAAAAAAAAAAAAAAAAATCATGTGTCTTTTGCTATGAATCATGTATCTCATCTCCTTTCCATACCCAAGAGGGGTGAACACAGAGTATCGTAATTAGATCGAATACATAATATATTTTGGGTGGCCTTACTGATTGAATTGTTTTAAGCCCCTCATTTTGATGGAAACGGACGAGCGGAGACGAATCAAAATCTCAATCGACTAAAGTAAGAAGAGGTAGGAAGGGGTTACCTGCGTTATTGAGTTGTGCATTAGCAAGCCCATTTGATGTAACTTATTTGATCTGATTACGATAACGATCCGATTACAATATCAATTCGATCTGATTACCGTAACAATTCGATCAGATTACGATAATGATTCGATCCAATCCTCCATGATTACCCCCAAGTGATGATGGACCTACTGTCAAGATCTCTGATTCTCACTGTTTTTTCCCCGCAAAGTTAAGTTATTCGTGACGGAAAGTCATTGGAAAATGTAATGGGTTTTTCCACATTTTTGCCATAGTAAATTAAACCATGAATTACTCAAATTTAATTTAAAGTTTTAAGTAGATTTGACCCTTAAATTATAAATTGTAAAAATTGAACTGAAATTGATTCAGTATGAAGGGATCAGTGCTCTAAAGCTGCTATATCTGGATTGACATTTAAAAAGAATTTACCAGAAAAAGTCAGTTTTGCTTGTTTCTTTTAAGAGTTGGTCTCATCTATGCACTCAATTTTTGGAATGCAATGCCAGCATTAATTCATATGTGTGGCTTGTTGTAAAGAAAATTAGTCGATGAGCACTATTATTCCCAATCAATTTTGGTCAAACTTGAAACAAGTTTTTAATCTGTGACTACTTTAGAATCTAATCGGTGTAATGAGGATGGCTTTATCTAAATCTGTAGGTAGGTTCTAAGTGGTATTAAAGTCATCCTCATTACACTGATTAAATTCTAAAGTACCTATAGCAAATTTGAAGTTATAATTTTTCAAACTGGCACGCCTCTTCCAAGTTTCAGTTTCCAATTTTTTGGGACAGAATAGAAATTCAAACTACTTTTTATAAACCAGAGTCTATGGTGCGCAGGGTCACCCTCGCAAAAGATGAAAATTGTTCTGAATAAAATCACTGAATGCAAAGAAAATTCCAGGTTGGTTCAGGTGCTGGGTTTCTCTTTTTTTTTCTTTTTTTTTTCCCAATGGATCGTATAGGAAGTTAGGATCTTCATGATACGACGGCCTCGATCACGAACCTCACGAACCCCAAGCACCCTAACCTCAAACTTAACGATAGATGGTATGTACGTGAATGACGGCTACGGGTTTTGTTGTTTTCCATCAAGATCTCGGTTTTCCTCACCTTGTATTTTTTCTCTGGTTTTCCATTTTCCGTTGTTTGGATTTTCCTAGTGGTGTGTTCGTTGGATTTTCCACAGACCGTTTGCTGTTTTCAAAGATATTTTTCTGTCATTTCCTTGCAGTTTTACGATACATACCAAAACTTTTAGAATTTTTATTTACATTACTCTAAACGATTATCAGCCGTTTAAAGGTGGTTTTCCTCCTCTAGTTTTTGAGTTTTTTCACAGCTGAACCATTGTCATTTGCTAGAATTGCACAGAATTGCGTTGGTTTGATTCTTCGAATCTCGTGGTTTTCTTATTTTACTCTATCTTCTTTGTTGAGTCGGGGCTACTTACCTCCCTTTACACTCATACAACCATGGCATCATCAGATTATTCGAATCCAGAGAAGGTATGTTTTCTCTTTTTATCATTTCAGAAAGATATACCTCGGTTATTTACATGTATAGCAACAAAGACATGAGTCAGTCAAGTTCATGATGAGAGACCTCTAGTCATTTTTAGCTGAGTTTGTTCTGGAAGCGCTCTTTAGTGAGTTACTAGAGTTTTTTTTTTTTTTTTCTTTTCTTTTCACAGATTCAGAGATAAATTGTCAACTGTTATTTATTAGCATCTGTACCACGATCCTCAAGATATTCTGTGAAGATTTGTGCTGAAGATAATTATTTTTTTAGTTACGACTCCGTAACAGTTTCACTTATGAGGCAGTGTTCCCAATTGTAGCTAAATTTGTCCTCGGGTGGACAAAGAATGGCTACGGTCCCTATATGCTGACAATGGCGTGGACAGTATCCCGAAGTTGGACCCGGTAACTCTGATGTGAGGCGCGGAAATTCATGATGTCGTACGTGCCATCTGACATTTCTTAGATTATGCAGCTTTTAAATTTTTCCAAGAGCAAACGGGTGTGCTCTCTGCTTAAAGTAGTTTTTTCCCCAGAAAATTTGACTTTGTATAGAATCCAGGAAATGAAAAAACAAACCATTGCTGTGGCGAAGTTTTTGTCATGAGCCAACTCTCATTGAATGGCCTTGAACGTGAATCTTTGAAATCTGAAAGACCATTGACTAGTTTTAACAAATCTTGATGGTGTTTTTCTGTAAATTTTTCCTTTCTTAATTTTTCAGGATAAACAAATCAAACGATTGAAAAGAGATCTAGAATCATGGCGAGTGATTCTAGTTGAGGCGAACTCAATCTTAACCTGGGAAAAATCTTGGTATCCAGGAGCACTGATTGGCTTTACTTCCTTCCTTTTCTTGTAAGTGACCTACAAGTTTTAAAAAATTACTGCGTATTGCTGAAGAAGCAGTCTAACGCATTTGCATTTAGACGGTTCTATAACAGAAAGTAACAAACGCATCTTATTTTGGCTGTAAAGCCAAGTCTTATAAGCTGTATTAGGTTTTAGTTTCTTTGCAGTCTATCTTGTGCTGCTGCCGCTACATGAAAATACACTTTAAGGCGACTTCCAGCAACATGTTATGATATTCAAATCCACTACTTAGATGGCGCATGATGACCATCACTGTCAAACGCTTTCTGAAACCACAGGTTTGCCGCCTCTGACCATCATTTGCGAGAGCTTGAGTCAAGTTTTCGAGAATGTTTGAAAAATTGACTTTAGCTCCTGTAAATGACGGTCAAAGGCGCAGGGCTGCCGTTTTGCGTAGAATCAATGCTATTTTTCTAGTCACCGATGATTCCACCGGTTGAGAAAAGATTACACAGTTCAGTTCAGTTCATGACTGTAATGCACGAAAATACTCTGATCTGTAATCTTTCCTCAATCGGTGGAAACTCCGTTGATTAATTAAAATATCCGCATGTTTTTTAAAGTCATCGACGACTCCACCGGTTGAGAAAAGATTACATATGCGAGTATTTCAGTTTATCATAGTCATGCACTGAACTGAACTGTGTAATCTTTTCTTAACCGGTGAAATCATCGGTGAATTGAAAAATAGCATTGATTCTACGCAAAACGGCAGCCCTGCAAAGGCGGCAAACCTATGGTTTCAGAAAGCGTGTGACAGTGGCACCATCTAGCGGATTTGAATGTCACTACAGAATGCAGAAGAATCACCTTTAGTAAGTACCATTTTAAGGTTGGGGAAAAAGGGTTGGATGTTAAAGGTGTGTTATCATGTAACAAATTCTTAAAGCGTAACATGAGCTCTCTCATGCTGTATGAACTTGAGGTTTGAATTTTCAAACCTTTGCGGAGTTTATTACACATTGAGTCACGAAAGGTTAAAGGCACGGGTGCACAATGTTCACTAGCACATGATCCTAAGCTTGCGTGTAAATTGTGGAGGCTTCACCAAAATTTCTTTCATATTAAAAAAAAAAAGTTATGAAAACTACTAAGGTTGCTCCAGCCTCTCTACATCAGATTGATTGTGGAAACATTCCTGCAATAAGCTCAATAATTGCGGAAGTATTTCCACTTAAAGGTTGCCAATTGTGGAGGCTGGGTGGTATAGGATTATGGAAAAAATCTCAGCCTGAGCAAATTTTTTGGTAAGGTTTGGGTAAAGATTTGAGGTTTGGAATTTTCTGGGGGACACGAAGCACCAAAGTCAACAAAACCATTTACGGCCAATCAGAAGCATTGTTTATTTTTTTCTTGCACCGCTAAGTTACTTTTTTAACGAACGGGTGCAAAGTTGGAGGTTTCGGTACAGCATCGGTGTCACCCATCGTCACTGTACAAACAGGTCAGTTGAGATAGTAAAATGCACATCTGTTGGTTTTGGTGAAAATCTTTACCCGATCTTCATAGTAAAATTCACTTTTGGTAAATAAACTGTGGAGGAAACGAACACCCAGCACCCCTGGTTAAGGGAACCTCAATCAATACTATCATTCATCTCAATGCAGAATAATCTGTCTACCTGATTTGATTCATTAAATTTTCATGTATGTTTCAGTTTGTTCTGGCTGATTGAGCCCTCGTTCATCACAACTATTTCAGTCATAGGATTCGTCATCACTTTATTGGACTATATCGTGCCAACTATCGTTCCCCGCCTTTGCTCAGAGGATAGTTGGACGGGAGCCAAGGAGAAAAAATTGGAGGACATTTGTTGCGCTCTTGTTGAAACTAAACTGGACGTCTCCAGATTGTGGTCTCAGCTAACGTATTTGAAGCACCATATGCCTAAATCAGTAAGTCACGTCAAGATTTGCACTTTACTGGTGCACCGCAAACAAATCATCTTTTTATAGCTGAAAATAGAATGGTATAAATTCTATTTGGTAAACCATATAATGGGGCTGTTGTGCTCATTTGCAGTGAAGGATTGAATGGTCGGTTCAGGTATAAAAACCCACCAAAATAATGATGGAAGCAATAAAAACTCTCAAAATTCACTCTTAAACTCATAAAATGCTCAAGGAAAAAATTTCAGTCGAATCCTTCAGGGTGTCTACTGGTCCGGAATGTCCGGAAAAAGTACTGATTTTTCGAGGTCGGTCCGGAAGTACTTTGAAAGTACAGAATTTTCGTGAAAGGTCGGAATTTTTTGCTTTTTGCGCCGCGCGTTCAATCAAATTGCCTGAAACTTATAAAGTATGCAATTCCCGCGCGACGTCAAATTAGAACAACATTCGCCCGTGAGAGCAAGGTTGTGCAGCCACCTGACCTTCAAGGCTTCAAGCCACCAATGAGCATCAAGTACCCTTTAAAAGAATGAGTAATCGCGATGTATTTGCAGTATTCAGGGAGCGGGAAAAGGATTTCTTTGAGTGGGATCGGGTTAATGCTAACTGCGCGGTCATCGCATGTGCCACCAATATGGTGTCATCGCGATTACTCATTGTTTTAAAGGGTACTATGAGTTTTGCGTTTCGTGACTACGTCATCATGCGTTTCGCGCTCGAAATTTTCCTAACCTTTAAACCAAAATCCCAAATATTCGAAATTTTGTAGTGTTGTGATGGGCGAACCACCAGGGCGTAGACCGCGGCAATGTAAACAGATTCGGACCAGGATGGAGGATTATTATGTTGCCCCACCGCGCCGGAGCACTGGCGTGCGTCGCGTCGCACTATGTGGTATTTGACCAGAAAAGTTGGCGTAAACTATTTTTACAGTCCTACTGACTTGGAATTTGGTATCTTTGTGTATTTTTTAACGCTGAATTCAAATTTTGTATCAGTTTTTCAAAATTCGAAAATCCAAGATGGCTGCCGATCCTTTTTTCGGCTAATCGGTCGGCAGCCATATTGGATTTTCGAATTTTGAAAAACAGATGCAAAACTTGAATTCAGCGTTAAAAAGTACCGGAGGATAGTGAGTTTCAAGTCATTTGGACGGTGTTGCCAAATTTCACTCGTCGCCTCTACAACACGTGAAAACGAGAATTTCGTGCAAAAACGCAAAATTCGAACTAATTTTCCTGGCGAAGCCACATTCAAGGCCTATTAGTAAGCACTAAGGACTACCATTTCTCATATATATACCCGCGGGATGTGGCAGGATGTTTGAACTTAAGTTCTCTTGAAAATCGGAAAATTTACGTTTTTAGCTAAAAACTTTGAAGTAGCAAAAATATATCAAATTAAAATTAAAATTGGATAAAATAGGCATAAACTGATTGTAAATACCTTCAGGAAGACGATCCATGTACACAAATTTTGTTCTGACTTCATTTGAAACACTTTTTTTTTACTTTGATTATAGTCTCGTGCTGAGGCTAAATTTCATGGTGGTAAAACTGATTTTTCCCCTGGTGGATTCTAGGTGAATTATCTAGTTTAGACCCGCTAAATACAAGTTTGTAATGCAAAAATCTATGTAGATTCAGAATATCACAACAGTTTTTCCCCATAGCGACTTTTTTTTTTTTAGTTTATGCCAGCTTTTTCGGTCAAATACCACATAGTGCGTCGCTTCGTGAAACCCTCCGCTCGCGCAGTGATTTGGCCCCTAATAATGGGGAAACCAATGAGGTATCACTTTAGAGTGGCAGCGGGCTGGTCCACCTTGTGCCACACAGGGTAGAAGGAATCCCGGGAAAAAGCGGAATTTGGACGCAGATTTCAAGGTTTGAGTTTAACTTTTGTAGGTCGTTTCCGGCGATGTTCAGTCAGAGACAATATATAATAGAGACCACGCACTAGCCGTGCGCGCGGTGGCTGACTTATTTTTCGGGACTCAACAGGAATTAACACAGGGAGCATGAGAGTGTACCATCCAACACGGTCCATACGTTGACTGATACAATTTCGGTGCTTCTGGCTTCACCAGGCAAAAATCTCAACGATGTTTCTCATCAGTCAACGTATGGACCATGTTTGCGGTGTTCTGTTGAGACCCCAAAAAAAAAAGTTGCCACCGCGCGCAAATATGGGCAAGATAGATAGTGCGTGGTCTCTATTATATATTGTCTCTGTGTCCAGTTTCCTACAAAATTTAACCTCAAAATCGATTTTTACGGCAAGATGGCGGGCGCCCTAGGTGACAACAATGAACCAGCTTTCGTTCCTTGATGTGCCACTCTAAAGTTATAGCTCATTGGGGGAAACCAACGACCCCGGGCCCTTTTTATCCCCCTCCCTCCCTCCTACCATGGCCGGCTCAAAGCTGATATAGCTCCTTATCAGATCCATTCATTCTTTTTATATTTTTATACAAAATGTGTGTTAATAAAGAGATAGCTTAAATTATCGCAAGCTGAAACCTGCGAAAATTCTCCATCCGATTCATACTTGTCTTATTTATTTATTTATTTATTTATTTATTATTATTTTTTTTACTTGAATTTGAAGAGAGGTCAAAATAAAGAAATATTTTCATGACAAGTAGTTGCGTCCGCGGACCTTTTTTCCCACTTTACAGGGGCGCATCATTTTATGGGGATCAGTAGAAAAGAAAAAAAAAGAAGAAGAAAAGGGACCAAGGAAACTAGAAGAAGAGAATTATGAAAAAACGAGGATGAGAAAGTTGATTTTTTTTCAGTTTGTTGGGAAAAAAAGGCTGATGGAGAAGCAAAAAAAATGAGAGGTGTTCCAACCCCCCCCCCCCCCCCCCCCCCCCCCCATTAAGGAAGTTCTTAAAGCTTGTTTCAGAAAAGATTGGATTTGACACTTCTATGGTTTTCATGAAAACATCAGCTTCTCACTGCTACTAACCAATCAGGTTGCCCTATCTGAGGATGGAAGCTGATGTTTTCATTCAAACCTACAGTTGTCAAGTCCAATCATTCTTGGGACAGCCTATACCTCACAATAACAACTGATTCAAAGATTCTTAATATAATTTTCTTCTTTTCATTTTTCTTTTACCTCTTCCATTCTGCTCTTAATTACATATATTCTGAAATGCACTTTTGATGAATTTTTTTTAAGCACGCGTAATTAAGGGCTAAATTTAATTTTTGAGCGATATCGCAAACTTCCAAGGTTACTACCTAGGAAGGACGGACCGTCCCGAAAAGGTACTTAAAAAGTACTGAATTTTTTCCCAAGAAGAGGTCCTCAATTTTTTTAAAAAGTACTGAAAAAGTACTTAAAAAGTACTCAATTTTTTCGAATGGATTTCAGTAGACACCCTGTCCTTAGATTTTGGCAGAGGTAGGCCATCTGCAATGCTGAAATTCATTGAGATAAGTATTACGGGTGGCCTACATCCAAGAAATTCTTTTCGTCTATGATTGTACCTGCTTAACACCACCATTAATCTATTGTTAATGGTTATACTGTTTCTGGAACTACCCCTCTAGTGACTAGTTACTCTTCAAATTTCTGATAAATATAAAATAATAAAATGAATCATGGTGCGCTGTTAAACTAAGTCGCACTGAAGATGGGGGGAAAAGTTCGCCCGAAATGCGTTTCCTCGGAATAGTTTAACAGTGCACAGTGAATCATTTTATTATTTTTTATTTATATTAAATTTGTGTGCTGCACTCCTGTCCCTTTATTTCAACTTCAAATATCTGTTGTCCAAGCAAGTGCTAAATTATTTTAGGAATCCCCCATGGTAAGTGCAATCTTTGTTTAAAACCACCCACCTGTTTACTTATTTATTTGTGTTTTTCTTCACAGTATATCACTGGAGTCCTTCTCTCTTTAAGTTTATTGGCATGGATGGGAAATTTTTTCAACAACATCTTCCTTACGTACGTGTTTGGTAAGTTACTCTTTCATAATTTGTAGTAAAAGTAAGACATTGTATGAAAAGGTCCAAATTTTAACCCTTCGACTTTGGAACATGTCACAGCACACTTGCACCTTAAGACCTTGTTTTTTGGACATTTGTAGCTTAGCTGAGGACATCAGTTATCAGTGTTTTAATCAAATTCCCATCTTATTAGTTGCTGAAGAATTAGATCCAATCAAAATGGCCCTAAAGTTTATTTTAAATCTGTGTATGTTTGGTTAACAGACGTTTCGTCCCGTCTTTTTTGTCCGCTCGATTTTTTGTCCCATTCTTTTCGTCCAATGACAATTGGTCCTTGATAATTCGTCCAATGAAGTTTCGTCCTGTTGAACCATTGGTCCTTTTATTTTTTCGTCCTCGACTGCAACGTCCATGAGTTTTTAGTCCAATTATTTTTATGTCCAAAGTATGTCTTTCGTCCCGTAATTTTAGTCCAATTTTTTTTGTCCTTAATAAAAAGTTGGTTTTGTCCAATGCTCCTTTTCGCTAGTTTTCAGGTGAAATAAAACGAAGAAATAGAATTTCACCAAAAACAAATTAACATTGTATTACTACTAGGTGTTTCATTAATTTATCTTTTGAGAAAATGCAATTCCCAGGAAAAATATGAAAAAAAAGGTTTTTATTGAGCTGCATTGCGATATAGCAACAGTTGTTTCTACATATAGTAATATTGTTGCGATATCTATCGGGTGATTCGGTATAGCGAGACGCACACTAACTGCGCCGTAGGATGAACCTATGTTGATGAAGTGGTAAAATCCAATAGAATACGTTCTCTAGTATTGAAATAAAGACTCACAAATTGTACCTGTAAACCAACAAAAATGAACATAAATGTGTATTGGACGAACCAAACTTTTTTCCGAGGACAAAAAACATTTGACTAAAATTATAGGACAAAAGACATACTCTGGACCTAAAAATAATTGGACTAAAAACTCGTGGACGTCTCAGTCGAGGACAAAAATAATGAGTGGACCAATTGTGCTATGGGACGAAAATTGAAAGGACAAATTATCAAGGACGAAATGTCGTGAACGAAAAAAAAATGACGAAAGAAAAAGTGGACAAAAAAAAACAGGACGAAAAGTCTTGTAACCGAATGTTACATTTCATTACCATCCAACATTTTGATGATTTTTGATAACCCATTTATTGTTTAATCAATAACACTCCTATTTACCCAACTCTGATGGAAACTGTGTTTGAGCATAAAATACCACCTCCCTAAAACATGATAATAACCTCTGGGGCAGTGATTCTCCCTAAATGAGATTTTGACCCACCTCTAAGAGGTTCTTTAAAGTATGATGCAAGTTTTCTAAGATTACATTAAATAAAAAACGTTGTGGTTATTTTTATCGGATCTTCTTAGTACATAATTTAGACCATGGGTGTTCCGGGTAACAATCCATCTTCAGGTCTGGAGACATATAATGAGAAGTATTTTATTAAATCATTGACAAGCTTAGGTTTTTTCATCAGGAACCGCTGAAAAATTAGACATGGGGGCATTGAGTCTTAAGTATTTAGATTTGTTAAAAATCTAGAATAGTTAAACCTTTAAGTTTGGATTTGAGAATATACCTGCAAAACTGAGAGGACCCCAAAGAATCCAAAAATTGGAGCTGAAAGCTTTAAACTTTTGCAGTTGCTCTTTTTTACCTGTCACTAGGTAGTGTGTTTACTCTATTTTACTGTGTATTCATAACTAATGTTGTTGTTTTATCATTCTGTCTTTCAGTCGTAATGATCGTGATGTATCCAGGACTGAAACACCATGGCATCATTGAGGAATATTCAAACTTAATCCTTCTCAAAGTCTATAATGTGCTTGTTTCTGTGCAAGGTAAAAAGGCAAAAGTAAAGTCGAAATGAAGTTCCATTTATATTTTATTTAGTTTTTCATAATTTATTTTGTCTTGTCCTTTGTTTTTAATATTATTTACTTGTTGTACATTTAAGAAGAGGAAATGTGGGTAGGGCTGTGCAGATTGATTTTGGTATTTGACGGTATTTGTAATTACAACCTCTGAAAGAGTGAAACTGGTAAACCCACAGATTACTACAGTGATAACGGAAACTGAATTTCATTTTGAAACCTTTTTTCCTTTGGGTAACTTGAGGTCCGCCTGGATGGAAAGTGAGCATTTCTAGCAATCTTCAGCAACCAGCCGAGTTGTGATTGGTGGAGTGTCAACTCTGATTGTAAATATTACCTCAAAAAGCACGTCCACCATCTTGAGAAGTGAGCAGGCACGGATGCCAAGGTGTGCTGTTAAATTCAAAATCTTGTTTCCATTGACTCTTATTGGAGTTTCCATCTGGATTGTTGTATTCTGTGGTAAAACTATCATGGATAGAGCTCGTTTCACGAAAGAAGGCCGATGACAGATTATGCGGCTTGCTGCGCAAAGAAATGTTTGCGTTCTTGCACATGTGCAAAAACGCAAACCCGTCTCTCCGCAGTAAGCAAACCCATCTGTCATCGGCCAACTTTCTTGAAACGACCTCTAGCAAAAGCTAGAAACCAATCATATACGATGAGACCATTGAAATATTAATTCACAGAATTCCTCTATCACAATACCTTTAAGTTGTGGAAAATACTAAAGTAATATATGCGAGTTCAGTATTTTTTTAAACCTAAAAATACTATGGTATAGGGATACTTTGTATCAATTGCTTTGACGGTTTCTTAGTATTTAATTGGCCTCTAGCTTTCATTATCCTCAACAGTTTCACCTATTTTATTCTTTCAGAGGCTATAATTGAGGATACCAACAAATACCGAAAGTAATACCACAGAATTCTTAGTGTAGGGTCAAAATGGTCTAGTAACTTAACAATTGATTAGTTAAAATTTGACCATTTTTTCGCAGTTATTTTTCCCCAGAAAAAAATTGAAATCTAGAAATAAGAATTGTCAATATGATTAAGTTAAAAGTTGATGAAAGCATAGAGTCAAAGTCTCCTGTGATGGCGAATTCTTCTAGATTGGAATATTATAGTTAAAAGAACATGTCACCAGTCCTGTGTCCACTACTGCCAGATTTGGCGAAAAAGATTCACATTCTTAGTGTTGCCAGATTTTCCTGTAAATGACTAACTTTTACATCAAGTCTAATGGGAAAAATTGGATAGTTATCCAAAAAATGGCAACACTGCACACCCTACACTAAATTACAGGAAAAATGTGTATTTTTTATGCTAAATTTGGCAGCACTGGTCCTGTCTTCAACTTTTCCTAAAACTGATTTTCCTTCCATCGGGATTTTGTCTCTTGTTCTCTCATTGTGTACTTTTAAAATACAGGAAAAAGAACGACTCTTAAATTTATACTATCTTATCCTGAAACAAGTGGAAATGTAAATTTTACCCTTCGATAGTGCCTATATTGTGCAGCAGTTTGGATGGTTTATGGATATATTGAATGGTTTGGATTGTATCCTGACGCACACTGGACGAAAACGTCCTTGTGCCCAGACATGGCTGGTTTCGCGCTCCTATCTTTGTTTTTTCGAGTTGTTTTGGCTATTTTTCTTTAAAACCGACATCCTTTTAACTTATTTTCATTTTTTATTTTTTATTTTTTTTTTATTTTATTTTTTTATTTTTTTTTATTTTTTTCTATTTTTTTTGTGTGTTTCCCACAAGAATCACCTTATATAATGTGTTTTTCGACTGTAGAAACAATTGCATTTTTATTTTCGGTAATGTATTTTGTGTCCGACCCTCACCCATTGACTCGCTCCAATGTGCGCGGCGCCGTGTTATTACAC
Organism: Trialeurodes vaporariorum; assembly: GCA_011764245.1. NCBI lineage: Eukaryota > Metazoa > Arthropoda > Insecta > Hemiptera > Aleyrodidae > Trialeurodes > Trialeurodes vaporariorum. Next base: position 49,949,186 of record VMOF01000002.1, read on the forward strand.
GATTATTTCTCGTATCTGCAGTTTCTCGCAGCTAAAAATCATTGAGGTGGTTTTTCCAAGTTGTAATGAACACTACTAGCTCAAAGTTCACATTAAATACGATAAAATAGCCTGTTGAAACTGTATTCTAATTTTTTTAAACCTTCAAATGTTAAATTTGAACAAAAACCATCACTACATACATTTATATTTGCATGATTTTAAAAAACTGTAGGTCAAAAATTATCTCCATGCAATGGTGAAAATGACTATTGTATCGGCGTTTGTTGAAAAAAAGATTAACACATCTTTTTAAGGCAAAATAAAACACGAAATTTTAGCGTCAAAATTTCAAACCGCACCAAGAACCCGTTATTCGACAATGGTGAGGTATAGTGCTGGCTCGAGGAAAAAAAAACAATGTCAGAAAAGTTACATTTGGGTTCTAAAATACTACTTTTTGTCAAAAAGTTGAGGTTTTCTGCGGATTGACTTGACCCCCCATGTCCGAGCATAAGGGCATTTTCGTCCAGTGTGTGACGGTACAAATTTGTACCACCAAATTAACATGGTTTTAAATGTATTTTTAAAAAAATTGCTCTGCACATCAAACTAAAAGAGAAAAGTTCATTTTATTCATTGAGATTGATAAAAAACTTGTGAGGAGGGTTTTTAATAGTGCCGGATTTAAAGGGTTATCACTAACTGCGCGAGGGTTAAATAATCAGGACTTTTCGGTATTATTTACTGTCAAGCGGTTAGTATTCATAATCATTCAGTTAATATTCATGATCAGATGGTTATATTGTAACCATCCAATTTGCCTCACAGTAAAGACACCATCGGAAGGTAAAAGTTACACTTTCACTTCTTTTCAGTGTAGCCGGCTTTTTTTTGGTATGTCTGCAACGATTTTGTGATTGTGTACTGTATATTTACCTGTGACCTGTAAAATGCAGAGTGCCGATGCACATTTTACATCCCTCGCCTCCTCCTATCATGAGCTCTGGGGAGCTTGTGGATGATTTTTGTTCACAATCTGGAAAGCGGAAAATCCAGCAGGGTTCTTGCCCAAAAATTGCTGTCCACAAACTAATGAAATGGCTGCTGTGAATTGCAGCGGTCCTCAGTGAATGAATGTGGACCTATAAGAAGACGGCTTTAAAATTTTGCTTTCAAAATCGTTGTGATTATGTTACTCATCTTAGCTGTAGTTTGTACCCTAGAACTTTTTTACAGTTTTGTTGCTCTCTGTATTGTATTTTTGTTATTTAGATCACCCTGTTATCAGGGTTTTAATTTTTCTGGTCATCTTTTAGAGCTTTACTTTTGGTGAAATTCCCTTAATCTTGCCTCTGGTAAGTTTGCACAATCCATTGCAAAACTTTTGATCAACCTATTCCTAATCTTTTTTCTCTTTCACTGACATGTTATTTTAAAACATTTTATGGATGTCTCGTGTTCCTTTGCAAACACATCACAAGTTAATCAAAAATATTTCAGTGTCCTCTTTAATTATTATTTTTTACCAATCATGGCCGATCTCCTTGTATAGATGTTTACAACTCATTTAAGTGGAGAAGATGGGAAATTTAAAGGCCAATAGACCTATTTTGTGATGATGTTGATGTTACGATCAAAATTGGATCCAAACAAATCCTCTATCTTGCTCACTCTTGTGGATTTACTTGTAAGAAATCAGATCCAAATTTTCGAATGCAAATTCATGCTATAGTCTGTTCGTTCTAACTTGAGTCCTGGCTATTCAGGTAGATTTGCACGCTGTGGCAACGTTGTAGGAGAGCTCACCTTTGTTAGGCCGCCGAGATGACAGGGCTATTGTCCGACTCTCGGACTACGACGACCCGAAATGCGCCCCATCTCACCTCCCTTGGATTGGTAGAAGGAGAGAGTGGTAATTGATTGTTTCCTGCATAACTACTTTTCATTGATCTATTTTTATTGTTTCATACAATGATCAAGTGCGATTATCAGTCTCCTAAAAAAATGGTGAAACCAAAGTCATTAAGGTGATTCCATGGCAAACTCCTGAAAATTTCAATCCGATAGATGGCGTTACTTGTCGCTGGCTCTGAAAATAGCCGCTTTTTGACGGTTTTCGGGTGTTTTCTCTGAACAGACGAAAAATAGACAAAAAATCGGAATGTCAGCACCTGCTTAATTTTTTGCTTGATTTTTTGAGCCCTAAACGGGCCAAATTGGTTCTAAAATAAAGGCATAACTATGCAAAGAAAAAATCATGTGTAATTTGGAGTTGTATCAATAAAGATTACAGGTGAAACTGAAATCTGTAATCTTTACTGATACAACTCCAAATTACCATTGAATTTTTCTTTGCATAGTTATGCCTTTATTTTAGAACAAATTTGGCCTGTTTATGGCTCATTAAATCAAGCAAATAATTACGCAGGTGCTGACATTCCGATTTTTTGTCTATTATTCGTCTGTTCAGAAAAAACAGCCAAAAACCATCAAAAACCGACTATTTTCGGAGCCAGCGACAAGTAACGCCATCTATCGGATTAAAATTTTCGGGAGTTTGCCATGGAATCACCTTAAATGCTTTTTTTCTGTTTGTATAAATTATAAATCGGACGAAGAATGAATTTTCTCTTTTATTTAGGAAGGGGAAGGCAAGGAAAAAAATTCAAATCTTAACTGTTGTACATCGAATCAATTTCGGGATGGCTATTAATTCTATTTGTTAGGTTAAATTTTGTGTAAAACAGTGCTTTTTGAACCGGCAAAATTGTCTGTTCGGTTCAGTTCAGGTTCACGAGGACAGCGAAAAACACCAATTTGAAAATTTGGATCCTGTTTCTTATGGGAAAACCCATGAGAGCAAGTGAGACGGAGCATCTGTTTGGATCAATTTTTTTGTGACGTCACACTAAACAGATCTATTTTATCTCAGGCTCTCTTTAGGACAACATTCCCTTTTTTTGTAGACTGAGGATTGTTACTTTTGCATTTCTATGCCGGTGAAAATAAGATTGATTTTAGTTTATTCTAAATCCTTGGATCTTGCTTGAAATACAGTAATCCAATCAAATTGCTCAAATTTTACTCTGATGCAAACAAGAAAATTTTGGAGGGGTGGGAAAAAGTGGCATGGTTGCATCCTTGACATAAATTTATTTTTGCCTGATTATTCCACCCTGGGGGCTGATCATATACTTCATTGTTAAACCGATGGCTGTGACGGTCTATGAGTGACGCCATTGGTCGGATATAGTAAAGCTTGGCTGTTGCCATGGTAACCATCATTAAAGTACTAGTTTTTACAAGGCCATCCACCTATACCCTTTAGAAAAAGAGCACTGTAATGATGGGGACTATGGCAAAACAGCCAAGTTTTACTGTTTTTGATCAATAGCGACTCATAGACCGTCTTAACCATGGGTTTCACACTGGAGGAAATGATCGGCCCGCTGGAATGTCACAGTTTGTACTGATTTCTCAAAAGGAATTTTATCCTCCCATATTTTTTTTCTGTTCGTAAAAATGCTTTGTCTTTGCCGTAAGGCTTTGTTTGTGTTTATTTCCTCTGTAGCTTTCAAGTACTTAAAACGCAAATTATTTTTCCTCTTCTCTTGAGTGCGAACTATTTTAAATTTCAGACTGTCTATCTATTCGCACTTCATTACAGAAGTATGCACTATTTGTTTATCATCACTCAAAATTTTACGAAAGCTCATATTTTTGCTTTGAATTTTGGCTTGATCACAGGTCTATCATTCGCGGTGTAACACGTGCATAGAGCTATTCCGGCAGCTAGGGTGGTAGACCTTCTATCTATCTATTCCATGACTTGATCCAGTGATAATTCGAGAACTGTAAATTTTGTGTTGTCAAGTACTCACGATAATTGCTGCAACAGAAAACTCTCTCATTTACTACTTAAAGTATGCAATTTCAATGTATGGATGCATTGCTGGCAGTGTACACTAAATGCTCCTTCCTCAAGTCGATATTGATTGTGAAAAATGATGAAAATTAATTTTCCTGATGAACTAATTCTGTCACTTGTAAAAATTAGCACTATGCCTGGATGATGCTGAAATCATAAATCACCAATCAATAGAATGTAGATTTGAAGCTAATCAGGGATTCAGAGAAGTTTTGTTTTTTTAACTTCACATGTTTCCTCTGAAGCTTTTTATCAGAAATGGTCTCCTAATCCTTTTTCAAGAGCTTGACGTAGGAACGCAATATTTTGGAATTGGTTGTACAGTCGGCGAATTAAATGATGTTAGTCGACTCCTTAAATTTTGGCAAGTTAGGCCACCTGCAATGCTTCAATCCATTGTGTGAAATACTTCAGGTTGCCAACCTAAACCAAAATCTAAGGAGTCAACTGACATCATACATACTTTGTTGACTGTTCCTTTGCTGTTTGCCTTTGGCTGAATCATGATGTATTTTGGGTAGAAGTGATGTAGAATTCTTTCTAGAATTACTTGTGCTCTGTTTGTGTTCCTCTTTAAAAATTTAAATTATCCCAGTTACCAAGTTGAGAATTTTCTCAAAAACATCCAAATAAAGAATTTAAAAAAAAAGATAAAAATTGAAGGTGATGCTATATACGTATCCTTTTTTTTGTGCCCTTCCATTGTTTTGAATATTCGTTTTTTTTTTTTTTTTTTTTTTTTTTGTTTTTTGGAAAAGGCCTTCCTAATTTCAAAATACTTCAAGCAAGGTGTTATTTTATTTTTGTCTCTGTAAAGCATTTGACCTTCTTTAACGTGATTCCTTGGCAAACTTCTAGAGATTTGAATAAATGCCACCAGTCATTTTTTTCGGAAACAAGTAGTTTTTCCGGTATTGTCTGCAAAGTGACAAGTGTTGGAGAATGGATCAGATCAGATCATCAAGTCCTCTGTAGTTATTTCATCGAGTTTTTGAGCTATTAACTACCAAAATCGGTTCAGTAAAAGAGACATGGATATTCTCGGAAGATTTGACCATCAATGTGAGAGTGCAAGAGAAATAAAGTTGTGTCTCTTTTGCTCTCATTTTAACAGATGGTCAAAATTTCCAAGAGTATCTGCGTCTTTAATTCTGAACTGGACTTGATAATGACGGCTGTGGTTTAAAAAATCAATTAAAACTTCATGAAAGTCTTGAAATTTTAAACTTAAATCTTTGTGAGTAATTTTTAATTATGTCCAAAAACTAGACATTTTTTGAGGAGCGTAGCTTGGTGGTAATCTCTGGGACTGTAGTACCCTGGAATCACGTTAACTGAAAAGGCCTCTGAAAAATCTGTCTCCTCATCATAAGCGAATTTAGGAATTTCTGTATTCGCCATGCTCCTTTTGTAGGATCCTCTTGTTTTAATCGATTTTTTAAAGTTTTGTATCTGTACATGCAAAACTCCTTTTCTGATGTTTAAAATATTTGACTCGTAATGTTTCTTTGTCTTGTGATTTTCTAACTATCAATTTCTATTGTATTAACTAATTATTAATAAATACTTCCTTATCATTTTACTTCTTCTTTTTCTTACCTTTTAAACCTTTTGGAGGTTGTTTCAGAAGTGTAGGCGTACCTAGACCGATAATCTTTGGAATTTATCAACATTATTTCTCATGCTACAAAGTAAAAATTAATAAAAATGAATTTCAGCGTTGACTTTGTTCATTGATGAATGCTTACAATCAAAAGTTTAAAGTTGGAGGCAAGTTTTGTTTTGATTTGAAAGAATGAAAATTGATAATTCATCAAAGATTATGGTCCAGGTACGTCTACACTTCTGAAATGAGCTCTACCAAATGAAACGGTAGGCGTTGTGTTTGCTAGCATTGTGTTGCTTGTATTTTTATTAGCAAAGGAGGGAGAACACTGCTGTGACTCCGGCTCTCTGGTGCGCAATGTTGACAGAAGTTGAACATTTCTCAACTGTACCGTATCGTTACGCTGTGATGTGAAACCTTTGTTGCATTGGGGACAATCCCATCCTTTGCTGTGTAGATTAACTCTGTTGCGCTGCGTTGTTGCATAACCTTGTGTCTCGTTAGGAACCATGTTTGATACGCAAGGGTTTTGATGAATGGTGTCTTCATTATTTCGTTCCTAACAGATCCTTTATCCTCTCCAAGTAATTAAATTTAAAATGAGTGTTCCGAACTGTTTAGAGAGGGGTGTAGTCGATGTCCAAAATGAATTTTGAAAGAAAAACTGTCATCAAGATTGATGAAATGGTAAGTACTGTAAATCAACACAACATAGGCGGATCCAGAAGATTGTCTTCCTCTTTCTCCTCCAATTTGAGCGGGTGTGTTAGAAAAGGACGATATTTGGGGCAAAAGTCACGTGATGGACCTCTCCACTATCCTTCTCTAACACACGTGTTCAAATGGCCGGAGAGAGAGAGACAAATTCCTGAATCCATCCATGCAAACTGCTTTTAATTTTTTCCCAACTGACAGAGGATCCTTTACACTTTTGGAACAAACATTATTACTGCAGTTGAAATATTGTCCACCATGGATTTACTGTGAGGGATTGACCATTTAAATATGTACCTTATTGAAGAATCTTTCTAAAAATGATTTAGTTCAACGCTTAATTTTGGTGGTTTATAGAACTCGTTTCAGAAGTGTAGGCGGAGCTCACCGATATTCTTCCGCGTTTTCAATTTTCGTTCTTTCAAATTTAAACAAAACTAAATAGATTTTATCGAAAATTCGCATTTGCCGAATGATTTCCATGGATAGCCAAAAAATAGGAATAAACCAGTCACTGCTGTCTTTAATCAATCGCAAATTCAAAATCAAAGACTTCTAATACTATCTAGACCTGACAAAAGGCTCATACTAGGGCGGGGCGGTAAGGTGAATAAGCCCGAAAGATTTATCCCGACAGTGCTCCTCAATTAAGGCTGGTATTAAGCCCGAAATATTAAGCCCGAAAGATTTATCCCGACAGTGCTTATTCCGAATCCCTCACGGAGCCTGGTATTAAGCCCGAAACTATTGTTTACTCTTTGGTGTATAACTTGCATTGTTGTTTGTGGTTAGGTTTGAAGGGGAAGTTTATCTAAAGCAATACTTTATTTATTTGAACAATGAAATGTAATGTTTATCTTTAAATGTTATTTTTGTTTACGTTGTTCATCTTCTTTTTCAAGATGTGGAATCTAAATTTGAATCGCGCGGTCAGAAAAATGGCGGCGGAGTCGCTTTTTTCACAACCAATCAGAGCATTGATCAGAGCCAACCTCAGAGTGTTGTCCGTACTAGAGTCCCTATACAGGGTGTCCCAAAATTGATAGGAAATATTTTTACCACGTATTTTTGGGGCCAAAATAAGACTTTTTTTCCCTATGAACACGTGTCCGAAAATGCCCCCCCCCCCTCGAAGCTACAGGCACAGAATAATACAATCAGAAGGGAAACTCCCATAAGAGCCAATGGAAACAAGTTTTGGAATTTACCAGCACAAACTGGCAACTGTGCCTACTCACTTCTCACGATGGCGGACATGCTTTTTCAGGCTATACAACCAATCACAACTCGGCCAGTTGCCGAAGATCTGCCGAAGATTGCCGAAGATACTCACTTTCGAACATGGCGGCCCGAAGTAAAGAATGTTTCAAAATGAATTAGAGTTTCCGTTCTGATTGTATTATTCTGTGCTACAGGCTACTGCCCCCCAAAGTTTTAAAAAAAAATCGGTTTTTCTTCGATTCTAGCAACGGATCTCCGTAAAAATGGATGAAAATTGGAATCCGGGGGTAACTTCATGCGTTCTTTCCGATTCCGGGGTCAAAAATTTCAGAAAGGGTCAAGAAGGGGGGGGGGGTTTGAGGGGGGTTCACATTTTAAATTGAATAATTTTTTAGTGCTCCGTGAGCAAATGAGAAAAATAACAAAAGAATCTGATGGAACAAAGCTAAAGGAACATTTTTGATCTCTTGTGTTTTTTTCATAAGACACACGGAAAACGAGTAAAATCGATTTTTCGCCGGGAGCGCATAGCCCGATAGCGCTGTTTCAGTGCCGCGTTGCGTCGAGTCGATCGTAAAGTCAGTTGAGTGCACAGAGCAGCGCTATCGAGCTGTGCACTCCCGGCGAAAAATCGATTTTACTCGTTTTCTGCGCGTCTTATGAAAAAAACACAAGAGATCATAAATGTTTCTTTTGCTTCGTTCCATCAGATTCTTGTGTTATTTTTCTCATTTTCTTACGGAGCACTAAAAATTTATTCAATTTAAAATTTGAACCCCCCTCAAACCCCCTCTTCTTGACCCTTTCGGAAATTTTCGACCCCGGAATCGGAAAGAACGCATAATGTTACCACTTTGCAACCAATTTTCATCCATTTTCATGGAGATCCGTTGCCAGAATCGAAGAAAAACCGTTTTTTTTTAAAAAAACTTTGGGGGGCTGTAGCTCCGAGGGGGGGGGGGGCATTTTCGGACACGTGTTCATGGGAAAAAAAAGTCTTATTTTGGCCCCAAAAATACGTGGTAAAAATATTTACTATCAATTTTGGGACACCCTGTATATGAAAGAGTCTCGCCATACTAGAGTACCTATATAAGGAGAGTATAGCCATCTGTGAATCCTACGCTGATTGGTTGCGCCATTTTAGGCGTTTAAGGAGCTCTTAGGGCCCAATTTCAAGATGGCCGACCGGGTCGATCGTGTAATCGGTGTAACCGTTGAGGTTATCTTTTGCATCTTCTAGCGGGAAACGGTCATCAAACTCACCGTTCACCGACACCGTTCTCACCAACAATGTAACATAACCTCAAACCTCAAACAACACGACCGCCGCCATTTTGAAATTGGGCCCTAAGAGCTCCATGATCGCAGATGGCCATACTCTCCTTATATAGGTACTCTAGCCGTTGGTAGCGTTCTAGAATTCAACCATTTGATGCATCCATGCAAAAAAGATTACATTATTCTATGATGTAGTATATCTATGTATATTGAAAAGTGCTGCTATTCGTAATCTTTTTTGCATGGATGCAGTAAATGGTTGAATTCTAGAACGGTACCATACGAGGTTCCATCTCTGAATGATTGGCTGCTGAAAAGTGAAGAAGAAGAAGGGGTCTATGAAGCCTATGGAGGCGCAAGGTTATAGATTAAAGAGGTGTGCTCATCTGACTTCACGCCACGAATTCAGTGGCGCGCATTTCAAAAGCAATGCAGGCAAGATGGCCGACAAAAGCAGAAAACGTATACTCTTTGCAGAAAACATTGGGTTGTTTTGTGCTTTCCTGCAGAAGGCAGCTTAATGTTTGCTGCAAAGAGTATACGTTTTCTGCTTTTGTCGGCCATCTTGCCTGCAGTGATTTTGAACTGCGCGCTACTGAATTTGTGGCGCGAAGTCAGATTAGCATACCTCTTTAATCTATAACCTTGATGGAGGCGCGCCAATGAGGCGAAGTGCCTCTTGTTTACATCTTCATGGAACCATCTTCACTGCTGCCCAGCTTTGAGGAAACTTTCGGCACTTTTAGCTTGTACTGATGAAAGTTGAAATAGCAATTGATGAAAATGTGTTCAGAACAGAATAAAATTCACGCATTATTGTATTAGAAGTCTTTGTTCAACATTGGCGCTTTTATGAGTGAAAAGTTCCGATTGGTTTGGTTCATTTACGCGTATTCTGGGAACGCTCATGATTCCAGGGGGGTGATCACGGAGGATCGTTTCGTTTCGTTTTCGTTATCGTTATCGTTTACGTGTAACCTTATGGGTGGCTCAACTGATCGAATCGTTTTGAGCCTCTCGTAACGATTGAAACGGTCGAAAGGAAGCGATGAGTTGGAGGCTGTCGTTTACTCGATCGTTTGAAGTAGGAAGAGGTGAGGAGGGGATCACCTGCGCGATCGAGTTGCGCAGAAGCAAGCCCATTTGATTTAATGCAAACGATAACGATAACGATACCGAAACGAAACGATCCTCCGTGATCACCCCCCTGACTCGGAAATCGGAATACCAACTTGTTTACTAAATTTTGGCCGACGCATGGTTGCCGTTTTCTACGTTATCTATTTTTTCAGTGTAGGTAAAGAAGATATTTTTGCACAGTCTCGCTACCATGTTTTGTATTGTTTTTGTCCCGTAGGTGCTCAGTGGTAATGTCCATTTCTTTCGTCCTCTGTTTTCTTAATTGAAGATTACAATTCTGCGAAGAAAGTGTCCGTTATCTCGCATCATTAGCTCGTATTATGTGTTCGAAAAGTTCATCTTAAAATTCTTCTTCCGGAATGAATTTTCTACCTTTCGCAGCTCTCCTTGCATCGTCGGTGCTTGATAACCTGAGCTTAGGTTTGTAAACTATATTTACGAATTTAAGTTCCCCTAGCCTTAATTATCTTATCTTCCAACTGAAGAGACAAAAAAATACACCTCTTCGACTGATCAAATTAGCTTACAAGCAGACGTTTGAAACAAATTGGTAGTAGTAGTTCTTTCAGTTTGTTTTCTTTGATGAGCTATCATTCTCAGATGCTACCTATCGCTAGAAAATTTTGTTTGAACAACAAAGAAGCTTTTTGTCCTAATCAAGTGGGTTTCAATGGTCCGATTGAGATGTTTCTGGCCTTTAATATGATGATGATTCTTGAGATGTGCTTGTTTCTGATGGTAAAATTTTGATCGAAGAGCCGAGTGTTTCAGGTAAGGGTAAATTTCTAGTTTACGCACTTTTGTTAATACGCAACCAAAATTGTCGGGACTTCTTTTAAAGTACTTAAAAGACCTTCAGGAACGTTATTTCAGGGGCGGAAACCCGAAAACGGTGGATTTTGGGATCGAAAAACGTATTTAAACGCAGTGATTTTTGTGTGTGTTTCGCCATTTTCCAAGGTAAACGAATGTAAACACTGATCAATTCGGGGTGCTGCCAACCTATGAAAGTGAAAAACCTCTACAGCAGCTGTATGTTGGCTCTTCGCGGTCGTTCCTCCTCTGAACTCGTAACGACGATGTTCGGAAATATGTTTTCAAGGACGCAAGGGGGGGGGGGAGGCCGAAATAATCAAAATACCATCTACAAATAGCCTAACCTTATCCAACCTAACTTCACAGTAATAATGGCTAGTTAGGAGACACATACAAACGGACAAACAACCCAAGTTTCTCGCTAAAAATTGCGGTTCGGTGGGGTTAGCGAGGCATCTCACTCTGTCCTCGCTAACCCCAATGTACCTCAATTTTCAGCGAAAAGCTTGGGTTATTTGCCTAGATAGTGTTTCAAAGAATGACCATGAGTGTTTCGAGGAATACCGATACCCGATTTTAGTGTTTACGCGAGTAACTCTCCTGAGTGCATAAAAATCGAAGTTGGTAGCACTGGAATACACCATATACTCGCCTTACTAGCCGTTCTGTGCGCTGCATTCGCGTATCGCTACCCGTATGCAAAATACACACTATTATGATGAATTTGTGTGAAATTTGGGAAATTTCTGTAATAAACGCGATATTTTCGAGTTTCCGCCCATCTGTAAATGTTCCTAGGAGTTCCTAGAATGTATCAATATCAATTGAAAACCTATAAATGAAGTATTTCCAACGTTGTGTAAACTAGACATTTAATCAGGTAAGTAAAGGTGACTGGCTGTAAACAAACTAACATTCGTCATTATTTTCTTACGGGCGAGATCTCAAGCAATGAGATCCTGTCGCTGATCTACTGTTGATAGGCGAAGAACGCCTTGCATGACTAGCATTTGATGACAGTAGTAGATGAAGCATTTTAGGTAAGTATCAGGTTCTGACAAGTAGTGGTGCCCGCTTCAGAATTGGGCGCAACAGTGTCTGGTTGATTAGCAACGAATGGAAACTCTGCACTAACTAATTAACTGTTCACTAATGCCTTTTGATGCAGTTTGGAAGCAAATACTGCTACGTGTCAGAACCTGTGGAATCACAGGTAGGTTAGAATTGGTTAATACGTCTTTTTCTTCAGGAAAAATGATGGTACAGAACGGAATGGGTCCCTCTTCGTTACTTTCAGTCGGTCCAAAGTAACTGTGGTTGCTGGACCGACTATTTAGATTGGTTATCTTGTCTCTTTTTCAATGGAACACATGAACTGTACCATCTAATTGTTGAAAGAATAAATGTGTTCCATTGTGTTCCTGTTAAAAAAATTAGCCTTATTTAGTCAGCGCTTTGAGTTTGAATAATGTGAAAACCAAAACCTAAAGCTGGTCAGTAGCTCAATAGTCCGTCCTCTGATCGCGGTTACTTTAGACCAACCACAAGTTACCTTGAGTAACCTATTCTATCCTGTTTTAAAATTTTCTATGATTGAAAATATTAGCCTTCGAGGAGGCACCCCGAAATAATATGCCCGGCATTCATATGACTATCATTCACTTTGGGATGTTTATTTCATTTTCACAGACCCAACCAATCAACAACATTCCACTAGACGGTTTTATTGCGAAGTCAGAGGTTAGCCAACAATCACAACAATGCACTCTTCCGTCACAATCAGCTGCGACAAAACTTAGCGTTCCAAACTATCTCACTCACTCTCCCGTGACCCCCATGTACACCCATCTCTCTCTAGTTTCAAAATTTGTATGCACAGCCTTGTTAAACAACATATTATTATTAAAATGGCATTGTAAAGCCTCGAGGAATTCATTTCTGCCAAAAAATTTCATTAAAGATGTCTGTAGGTACATACGATTTTTGAAATTAGATGGAAGCACATGGAGGTTACGTGGGAGCAAGAGAGACAGTTTGTCTTTGTTTAGAACGCTCATCGCCGGATGATGTCATCACCAAGTCATCACTAAAGCCATCTATTCTAACCAACCAACATTCTGAGTATTCTCATTATCCGTGACATGATTTTTAATTGCTTTTTTTTTTCAATATATTTTTTCAGTTTCATGTCAGACTGTCACTTGTTATTGTGAACCACCGCACTGTCCTCATGAACTTGACGGTGAAAGCAATGGGACCTGTATCCTCACTCCAGGAGCTCAGTGTTTTACATCAGTCGAAGAAACAGCCGATGATGAGCCTGTGGAGATATTTGGGTGTTTGCCTCCTGAAGAATCGTCGGACATGCAGGTATTCTTTTGCTCGAGCCTTACTTTTGTTTCGTAAAATTTGTTTCTCTTACCTCCTGTATTCATTTGCTCAGTGATTCATTTGATTGTGGAATGCTTTGAAAGGGTCTAGATGAATTTGGAAGAATACAGCTTGCTTAGTGCATAACTCTTTACGATCTGACAAGAAAAATGGCTTTCAATTTAGTTGGAATTTCAGAGAAACACAGCTTAGTGTTAAATCAGCAAATAATCCCAACATCTTGATAGCAAAACATATGAGTTCT
>VMOF01000002.1:49967508-50050008 GCA_011764245.1 Trialeurodes vaporariorum
GTATTTCAACAGGTGTAAAATCTACTCTCTATTTTATTTGGCAGTTAAATGAACAGAGTGTCTTAATTTTCGCAATCTGTCCTCTAATGAAGAACACCCCTCGCTAAACATTTAACAGTCGGATGTAACAGTCGTCATCTCAACATTAATATCCCTGCTTTACGTTTAGAAACCAGCAGATCTGAAATAAAAAATTCAGCTGTTCAACTTTTTAATGCCCTGTCCCTTACTTTCAAAAGTTTATTTAAAATTGGTGATCTTACTAACTTTTTAAACTTATCAAAAAAGCTTATGCCAACAAAAGCTTTTCACAGCATAAACGAATTTATTTTATAGTTGTCATATAGTGTTCTCTGTTTCCTGACAAGGGGGAGGTCTCTCAATCTCGGGGGACATTAAATTCCCATTCCGCCCCGCGGGCATAAAAATTACAAGTTCCACTACTGCCGAAAATTTTGCATTTTCAGTTTCTAACCCCGCACCCTGCTCCTACATCAGTGCCAAACTGGCTATTTTGTATGATTGTAAAAATAAATAATAAATAAATAAATAAGTAAGGGTCATAATTTCAAATCGGGCCAATTGAGCATGCATGCTCCGTGAAAATTTCAAGTCGAAATTTAAACCCAATGAGTAATGTTTTACCTTCAGTACTACTAGAAAAGACTTTTTACCGAAGGGTTCCGCTGAATTTTCGATATTTCTCGTGTACCGCGGAAACAGGCGGAAACGCATGATGAACTAATGGTAAATAACTTGTTGATTGTCGGTTACGCTGTCGGTTACGTAACCGACTATTTCAAAAGTACTTAATAAAAACAATATTACTTGTTACAATAATCTCTGATGTTGATTTTTAAAGCAAATTACGGTAGTTGAATTGAATTAAAAATGACAGGGCGGAACTTTACTGTGTTACCAACCTTTTTCGTACATTTAAGTGCCACTGACTAGGACCATAGGCAAATTACGAGATCGGATTTGTTGGTGAAAATCGTTTCCAAATAAAATCCATTTGCACAGATGTTGATAATTCCTGTTTAGAACGTTGAAGCGTGGTTGAGAAAATCGTAAGTTACCCAGTTTCAATTTTAAATAAACTTTTAAGATGTTGTAAAACAGTAAAATCTGTGTGTAACCGACAGACATTTTGGAACCGGGGGACAATTACTTTTCACAATTTATGGCATGAAGAAAAGTCATTTTGTAAAAAACGATGGTTTACACGGAGTTTTTTGAGCATTTCCACTATCTTCAAAATTCATTTCAGCCTCAAAATATGGTCTTTAAACTTAAATTAAATACCAAAAACTCGTGTAGGGGACGCGTAACCAATGGACATTTTGAACCATAAAACAATTAAAATTAGTATTTAAATAACTTTAAAAGCAATTATTACTATTGCTCCTCGTAAAACTAAGTTCCTTCGCCTTAAAAATCGGAACATCGAACTTATTTGATCTTTTTTAAAAATGTAATCTCGTTGGGACACCATTTGGCTCGTTTTGAAATTATGACCCGTAAATAAACAGACGGTCTTGAAAGTGACCCTAAGCCAGATCATTGCTCCATATTCTGCCTTGACCTTTGCAACCTTTTGTTTTTATTAGGTACAAGAAACAAGAAGAAGCTAGACAACTAACTTACTTGTGTCATCCAATGCTAACTCCTGATACAACTCTGACTGGTCTCTTTGAGAAAAGCTCCGGATCAGGATCTGGTCTTCCAATATTTGTAAGTTCTTTTGCTGTCAATTTTAATAAATCAATATCATTTGTGACCGCGTCTGTGAGAAGAGACCTTAGTGCCCAGAAAGTCAAAATTGAGGTATTGGTATGATTGCATAGAGGATGGTTTCTTGAGCATTTCCTTGCAAAGAATGCCCAAAAATATGGAACCAAACAGGAGTGCTGATGATTTAGGTTTTAAAGTGAAAAAATTGTTGTTTTGAGAAAAAGTGATTTAAAGTTTTGAAAATATTCATTGCAAAGTAAAAGTAAGAAGTCCTTCTTAAATAAAGAAAATTCTCCATTTGTCCACTCAAAATGTTGTGCTGAATTGTAATTTGCCTTCCTTTTTTAATGCAAAAAATGTCTTAATTCAGTTTATTAACTAATAATTAAAAAGGACTGTTAAAATTGGATTAAAACTGTTTAAACTGGTGGCGATAAACTAGACCAGCTTTTTACTCTTGAGGCTGCTAGAGAGCGCTTTTGGTCAAAAACTTAACTCCGCATTTTTTGACACATCTCGCTTAAAGTTGCCATCCTGGAAAATCAGACTTGGTAACATTTAGAATAATTGAACACTATAAATGCAGCTGTGAATATGAACAAATGAAACCAAGACTCTACTGAGCTGTTGAGTCTCGTAAGACTGGCTGTTCTTTCTGTTTTCAGCCAAATAAAATTAATCTGAGGTCAAATGAAAAGCACAACTAAAAACAATAATTTGTTACAAACAAAACATTAGTATGTAAGTTTGAAATAAAACTGTGTTTGGACACAACTGCATATTCTTCAGTTTTTTAAAATTTAAAAATTCACTAATGAACAAAATGCATAACAAAAAAATAATTCCATGGCATAGTTCGGTATACCTGGATTATTTGTTTTCTTTTTAATCTTTTGACTTTGGTAACTTTGAGCTTTTTGAAAATTTATAACAGATGTAGATGTGTTATCGCGTAAGCAATGGTGTCAAAGTTTGAACATTTTTGGTTTTACTTGTAGTTTTACCATGAAAAATGTGTGCTTTCTTGTCGAAACCATTCATTCAGTGACAGTTAGAAGCTTCAAGCAGGAGCTAATATGTTTTGTAACATTGATTTTACTCATCACCACTTTATTTTGTTTTAGGTACAACGAACCATTGCAAAGCAAATCGAACCCATTAAAATGGTTGGTAAAGGTCGCCATGGAGAAGTTTGGCTAGGCTCTTGGCGTGATGACAAAGTTGCTGTAAAAATATTTTCAACCACAGAAGAGAAAAGCTGGTTCAGAGAAACAGAGATTTATCAGACTGTTCTTATGCGGCATGACAACATTCTAGGTATTTTATCTATCTATCTATCTATTTTCTAAATTTGTTTGTTACAAAAAACAAGTTGGAACTGGTCAATGGTAGAGCTCAAGCATTTTGGGTATCAGGTTTATAGATTCTGACAAGTAGTGGTGTATGCTTCCAAAATGCATCAAAACGCATTTGTGAGCGGGTGGTTAGCAAGGAGAATTTGCCAACTTCGATGAAAAAATTTGGGCGAAAAATGGGTCAAACAAAAAAGTTGTTGCGTGCATTTTACTTGCCCATGCCATGCCAGTCAAAAAGATGTACGCGCATAATCAGATATGCTGGCCAGCGGCATTGCAAGATTGCTCTAATTTTCGGTACCTCCGGCCTGACGGCTGGCCTCAGATGACTGGCACGGCAGTGAGCGTGTTAACATACATAACAACATTTTTTTTTTTTTTTTTTTTATAATCTTTATTATTTTGTTAAAATTTTATCTAAATTACTCATTATGCAACTTCGTTGAAGTCTTCAAAATTACTCCCCAGAAAGCTGGCTGGAGCTTGTTGATCTTCGCAGAAGCTAATTTTTGTTGTTGTTCTGTACCCTCCAGGTTTTGTGGCTGCAGATATCAAAGGAACGGGTTCATGGACCCAAATGTTACTCATTACGGAGTATCATGAAAACGGATCTTTGCATGATTATCTGCAACAAAATGAGTTGGATGTTGCCTCCCTCCTTACTTTGATTTGTTCGGCCGCAGCTGGTATTGCTCATCTTCATACGGAAATTTTTAGCACTCAAGGCAAACCTGCAATTGCCCATAGAGATATTAAATCGAAGAATATCCTGGTGAAAAACAATGGAGAGTGTGTGATAGCAGATTTTGGTTTAGCTGTGAGATACAACAGGTAATTTACCCTAATAAATGTACTTTTTTTCGTTTTTAAATAATTTGGTCCTGAAGCACCCACATTTTTTCTAGGGATGCTCAATTGCTCACAGTGTCGGAAGAAAGAGAGAAATAAGAGGACCTTGGCAATGCTTTCCTCCCTTTTTTTTAAAGGTGATTCTTCAGTGTTTAGTGCCGATTTCTGCCACCAGAGCGCTACCTTTTGATTATTGTCAAATTACTGGCCGAAAGTAATTTATATTTGAGAAAACGGAGTGTCAGTAACTAGATAATTATTTGAAGAATGTCTCTGCAAAATATCTCGTCAAAAACTTCATAAATAAGGCTGAAAGTACCAAAAAATGGAATATTGCAAATCAATTTTTGTATCGAAATGTGGTATTTCATTTTTTGGTACTTTCAGCCTTACTTTTGAAGTTATTGATGAGATATTTTGCTGAGACATTCTTCAGATGACTATCTAGTTACTATGACTTTCCGTTTTCTCAAAAATAAATTACTTTAGGCCTTTAATTTGACCATAATCAAATGGTAGCGCTCTGGTGGGAAGAATCGGCACTAATCGCTGAAGAATCACCTTAACAGAGGTGAATTTTTAGTAAAATGATACAAATTTTCTCATTTAAATGTCCTCAATTTAATAGTAGTAATAATAATCTTTACTTGCACTATAATAGCACTAAAGTTAATAAATCTTTTTGTTCTTTCACTCTCAAGTATAATTTTTAAGTCCTACTGATGTTTTATTACAACCACAGTATTTTTGTTTTTTCTCTCTTATTTTGAATCCTATATTATTAATTACTAGATAATTTGTGTACTTATTTGTACTTTACTATTTGTGCGGGTTGTAGTACTCTTGGACTTCTCTTTCAAATTTAGCATCGTATGTATCCGGCTTATTTGAGCTTTGAAGGTCAATAATTAAGACGCACTCGTGAGTAATTCCTTTGATAGTTCCATCGAACATTTTTTATAATTTATCATGATTTTACATTCTTATTAAAACTTGGTGCACAGTAATCATTATTTAATTTGTTCTCAATCTTTGTGCAGTATTTGCCTCATTTTAAATTTTCATTTCTAGCTCGACTTTTAAGCTCAGTTTTGTTTTAGAGAGTTCTTTAGCCGCTGAATTGTCCAATTATTTTTTTCTATATTTTTCTTTTTTCAATTTCAGCGATTCCAATGAGATTGATATTGCTAGAGACAATGCAAGGGTAGGAACGAGGAGATATATGGCGCCAGAGGTCTTGGATGGAACTTTGGATAAGCTGCTGAATGAAACTTCTGATGTCCGAGCGTTTGAAACTTTGAAAATGGCAGATATTTACTCTCTAAGCCTTGTTTTTTGGGAGCTGTGCAGGTTAGTTGAAGCCGATCATCTGTTGTTTTCAATTTTGAATATTTTTTTTTGTTACTTTTGTCAAGAAGAAACTTTGTCGCAGTGTTCCCAGAATTGGCAAAATAAAGTTACATTTTACATCAAGTCTTTTGGGAAACCTTTATCTTTTTCACTCAAACTGGCAGCACTGCTTGAAAAGGGCCTATAAAGCATTGTTGCCAGAATTTGCAAAATAAATTTACATTTTACATTAAGTTTTACTGGAAATTTTATATTTTTCATGGAATCTGGTTGTACTGCTTGAAAAAGGCATACAAAGAAGTGTTGCCAGAATTTGCAAAATAAATATACAAATTTTTCTTTAAGTCTTATGGGAAATTTTATCTTTTTCATAAAATCTGGCAGCACTGCTTGAAAAAGGCATATAAAACAGGGTCATTCCACTGATTATGTGACACCCGTAACACTTTAAAGTAATATTTCTCAGGTACCAATAAAATTTGTTGCATTTTTGAGGCTAAGAAAGAAATGAGCTTTAGTAGAATAATTTTGATTGAATGATATTATTTTTCTTCAAACCAAAAGATGTCGATCAATAGTGTTACGGGTGTCACATGTACTGTGGAATGACGCAACAGTGTTGCCTGAATTGGCACAGTAAATATACATTTTACATTTTGTCTTATGGGAAATTTGATCTTATTCATGAAATCTGGCAGCACTACTTGAAAAGATTTAGTCTGATAATGAAGCAGTGTTGCCAGAATTCGCAAAATAAATACATATATATATTTTACATTAAGTCTAATGAGAAATTCTATCTTTTTCACCAAACCTGGCAGCAGTGCTAGAAAAGGGCCCTGCACACTCTGCGCACAATTAAACTACAATGGGACTCTTACTAACTTTTGCTATAAACGATGCTGTAAAACTTCTCGAATAAAATCCAGCGAAATTGACTATGAGCACTTAAAAAAAATTACGATGTTTACTCACAAAATGACTTTAAAGTTTGAGGAGTAGTGGTAGAGATATAAAGGTTACATGGGATATTCTTATCTAATTTGAGGCTTTCCTCTGTGTTTTTCTATTGAGAGATTTACCAATTAGATAAGAATTCTCCTATGACACTTGCATAGCTCTTCCATCTTTACTCTTAAATGCTGAGCTCTGCCCATTTTATGAAATAAATAAATAACTAAAGAAATAGATAAATGAATAGGTAAAAAAACAAGTAAATAAATAAATACCGAATGATGTGTGAAACAATCTAGAAATTTAAGTCTCGAGTGTAGATTTGTTTTTGAATCAAGTCTCATAAAGCCGTGGATTATTTATTTTTAGACGATGCAGTGGAGAAAAAGATTGTTTAAAAGTTGAGGAGTACGTTGTGCCTTATCACGATAAAGTGCCTAACGATCCCAGTTTTGAGGACATGTACGCTGTTGTAGTGAAAGACAATATTCGTCCTGCCGTACCAGAAAGGTGGAAAGAAAGTATGGTAAGTATTTATTTTTTTATTTATTCAGAATTTGGCACATTGAATAAACAAGTCGCCATGGCACAGGTCAATATCTATGGTATATAACTTAAAATACTCTGTACAAATTTTGAGTATATAACTTCGGTAAGTAAGGAGAGAGTTAGACTTACGATCAACATCACAATGCATCATTTGGATGCTCATTCATGGAGTAATGAGCCTTATCAATTAATACTTTTTTAAAGAGTAGAGGAATGGATCAGGGCATTCCAAATTTTTAGAAAGAACTCTTTTTGTCAGCATTAATTTTCATTATTTTGCTATCTTCATTTGAAGATTTTTCTTAACGATGATTCAGTTGCAGTGCCAACAGATCCCTGTTTTGATAGTTGGTTCCTATGTAAAATGCTGAGAAAAATGCACTTACAGGGTGGGTAAAAATCATCATCACCTGGAAAAGTTACAGAATTTTTCTACTTTCCCAAAACGTCAGGGGAAAGTCTGACAGATTTGCTGACTTTGTAAATTTTTGTTATTATTTCTAACTTTTTTATCAGAAATATCCTTACATTACCTGTTTATCTAGTGAGGAGTAGGTATTGGTAACACAGCACTCTAAAATCAAAAGCCATTTATACCCAGCCATTTGATCACCCGGCAAAAATTCAATGTCCGAAAAAAGTTCCAAGAAAGTCCTCGTAATGTCCCTATTATAATCGTTTTTAAACGCCATTTGGCAAAACATTGTACGTCCCATGGACGACCAAAACAGAGTGAATGCAATCTCCATACCCATCTACATCATAAGACGATATGGGGACTTTTAAAATTAAAGCCTTGAAAATGTTAAGGGGTTATTGGAAATGATGAAATTATTTGGGGACATTCTTTGGACTTTTCCAATAACACTCTTTGAGGCTTTAATTTTAAAAGTCCCCGTAAAGTCCCATGACTTAGGTGGGTATGGAGATTGCATTCACTCTGTTTTGGACGTTCAATGTTTTGCCAAATGTCGGTTAAAAATGATTAAAATAGGGACATTATGAGGTCTTTCTTGGGACTTTTTTCGGACTTTGAATTTTTTGCCGGGTATGTGTCTGACTGTCCGAGGGAATGGTTTGTCGGTTTACGTGAGTTTCTTACTCTTAAGAAAAAGCTTCAGGCTAAATCTGGCATTTTATTTTATGTGTTAGCTTAATACCTTTGCCTGACTTCCAAGACTCATTGCAGTTGCAGAATTTTTTTATTTAGTTATCAAACAAAAAGATATAACAAAAAATGAATAAAATTAGTGAAAACACCACAAAATCTTGAGAAAACGTAGATTAAATTTATCTAATACAGTTTTTGTATGTCTAGTGTTGTGTGTAAGTAAAATTTTGATGTCAAACCTTACCAAAGAGCCTTAGAGCAGATGCAATCTGAGTATCAGGTCTTGAAAAGCAGCGTTGAGCCTTCAAAAATGCAGTAGAACACATCCGTTAGCTGTTGGTCAGCGTAGAGTTTTGACTCTTTGCCAATCAATTGCTTATTAATTTATGCGTTATGGATGTAGGCACTGCTATTTGTCAAAAATAAATACTCAAAACGCGTCTGCTCTGGTACTGTGGTTCTGATTCCAGCAGGCCGATCATTTACTTCATTGTAAACCAATCATTAAGACCCTCTGTGAGTGAATGTATTGGTCGGAAATAATAAAACTTGGCTGTTTCCACGGTAACCATTGTTAAAGTATTCGCTTTACAAAGGCCATCCACGAAAAGCCCTTAGAAAACGAGCACTTTAATGATGTTCACTGTGGCAACAGCCAAGTTTGACTATTTCCGACCAATTGTGTCACTCATAGACCGTCTTAACGCTCGATTCTTCGATAAAGTATATGATCGGTGTGAAGATCGGTAAAAATAAAAATAACGGTAGTCTTTACAAGTGCGTTTTCATTAAAGCTTGTTTTGCTTTTCTATTTCAGGCTCTCAGTGTTATCATCGAGATGATGAAAGAATGTTGGCATCCTAATCCAATGGTGCGACCAACTGCTTTACGTATTAAAAAATCATTGAATAATTTAAGGAATTCTGTAAATAAATTAAGCTTAGGGTTGAGTTAGTCCAAGTTAATCCAGTGTATTATTATCTTTTAATCCCTGTTTATTTGTAGGTTCTCATTCATTTAAATTTTATCACTGGTAGGACCGAAAAGTTATATGAGGGTTGTCCGTAAATTAAGGTCTCCAAAGCTGTTTCACATAGAAAAAATCATTTTATTGAAAAAACAAGTACAGTTTCTGAAAGCTTGAACTCTTAACTTTTTTCTACGTAGTCGTTATTACAATCAAAATATTTTTCATGTCTCTCACAAAGCTTTCTCAAATTCGTGTCATACCCCTCTCCCGCCAACTCGCATAGTGAGGAATTAACAGCTTCTTCGAGCTCTTCAAGACCCCCAAGTGTTGTTTCAAGTTGGGGAACTATTAATAGTTGCTTGGGGCCAAATCAGGACTATATGGAAGGTGGTCGATGGTTTCCCACCCGAATTTGGCGATGCGAACTGTCGTGACAACGAGGACGTGAGTTGAAATCGGGCGTTGTCTGGGTGCAAACAGACTCATTTGGTCAGCCAACCTCTCCTTTTGTTCTGTATGGCCTGGCGCAGTTTTGTTGGTGTCTTGCAGTACCTTTCCTCGTTGATTTTCGTATCTTTTTCAAGGCAGTCGACCAGCAAAACGCCTTTTTTGTCCAAGAATACAGGCCACAGGGCCATACAGAACAAAAGGAGAGGTTGACTGACCAAAGGAGTCCGTTTACACCATAACAACGCCCGATTTCAACTCACGTCCTCCTCGTCACGACGCGACAGTTCGCATCGCCAAATTCGGGTAGGAAACCATCGACCACCTTCCATATAGTCCAGATTTGGCCCCAAGCAACTATTATTAGTTCACCAACTTGAAACAACACTTGGGGGTCTTGAGGAGCTCGAAGAAGCAGTCAATTCCTCACTATGCGAGTTGGCGGGAGAGGGGTATGACGCGAATTTGAAAAAGCTTTCTGAGAGACATGAAAAATATTTTGATTGTAATAACGACTACGTAGAAAAAAAGCTAAGAGCTCAAGCTTTCAGAATCTGTACTTGTTTTTTCATTAAATTGATTTTTTCTATGTGAAACAGCTTTGGAGACCTTAATTTACGGACAACCCTCGTAGAATTCAACAGAGTTCTGCTCTGGTGGGAAAGTGATTACTCGTAATATCGTTTCAGTTTGTGTGTACCTAATTCTAATATCAGCAACTTAACTCTTTTGCTATATAGTCCCTCCTGGAGGATGTTTATTAGCACGGGTTTTTACGAAATTTCAAAAAAATGACAAGCACATGAAATTATATGAGAAAAAGTCATTCGATTTATGTACCTCCATTTTCCCCCTAGATCTGCCCCTGCTTGTGCAGCTCTTAGGTGAATTCTGGAACTCAAACAACTCTCCTTAAAATATTTGTAGTAGTTCTATTTATTTTATTTGACTCCAATTGTATTCTTCACTGAGATACGGTGTTATTGTAAATGCCAACCATCAATTAATAGCGGTGCCTAACTGCTCAATTCCAAGACTTTTCTTTAGTTTTTGTTTATTTTCAACGGAGCAAACTTATTTTGCTGAAAACAGTTTTACAAATATTCCAGACCCATAATGTTTTCCTTAGTAAGAAATGTATGTTTTTTTTTCTTTAAGTTGTTCTTGGTTTGATTTGGTTTTTTTGATCATGTCGCCATGCTTTGAAAAAATAGTTCGGTCATTGTAACTTTAAAATGTTGTAACTTGTGATGAAAAATTTCACGGTTGCTTGCTGAAAAAGTAGAATATAATAGATGTAAAATTAATGGGTTAGGGGGGGGGGGGGTTACAAATTGATGTAAAAAACTTCTTGTTTTAAGGTGATTCTTCAGCGTTTAGTGCCGATTTCTGTCACCAGAGCGTTACCGTTCGATTAATGTCAAATTACTGGTATATTTGAGAAAACGGAGTGTCAGTTACTAGATTATTATCTAAAGAACGTCTCTGCAAAATATCTTGTCAATAACTTCAAAAATGAGGCTGAAAGTACCGAAAAATGGAATATTGCATTTTAATAAAAGAATCGATTTGCGATATTTCATTTTTTGGTTCTTTCAGCCTCAAGTCAGCTTCAAGTTATTGACGAAATCTTTTGCAAAGACACTCTGCAGATGTTGATTTAGAAACTGACACTCTGTTTTCTGGAATATAAATTACTTCCGGCCTGTAATTTTACATTAATTAAACGGTATTGCTCTGGTGGCAAAAATCGGCACTAAAAGCTGAAAATTCACCTTAAGTCTGTATCATGCCTGAATAAGGGAGTAGAATTCATTGGACCAGGGAGCTGGTGAAACTGAGATAATAATTAGAATTGGAGGCAAGCCTTAGAACTAACAATATTAGAAAAGAATAATATAGGGTCAAAGCTAAAACAATTAAATAAAATAAATATACCGTGGGATTTTTCGAGGCACAAAAGGCACTCTTCATCAGCCACTAAACGAAAAAGATCGGCAAGCGCACAACCAAGCAGAGACAAAACCACTAAAACAAAACAGGTAAACAACCGAAACACGGTGACCTGAAAGTACCAATCACGGAGGCTGTCTACCGGGTGGCTCCAAAGTTTGAAAAAACTGATGGTACACTGAACTTAAACTTTGGAGCCACCCGGTAGACAGCCTCCGTGATTGGTACTTTCGGGTCACCGTGTTTCGGTTGTTTACCAGGGGCCGAAAAATGTCGGTCCGAAAAAGTACAGGATAAAGATGCATGGTGAGGCCGTAAACTATCTACTAGCATGCTCGAATCCTCACCATCCACCAATGTAGTTGCCTGTAAAAGGACCAACATTTTTCGGCCCCTGGTTTGTTTTCGTGGTTTTGTCTCTGCTTGGTTGTGTGCATGCCGAACTTTTTCGTTTAGTGGCTGATGAAGAGTGCCGTTTGTGCCTCGAAACATCCCACGGTTTATTTATTTTATTTAATTGTTTTAGCTTTGACCCTATTTTATTCTTTTCTAATATTGTTAAATTTTCGGGCTATTTGTGTAATTCTGTTGTTGCCTTAGAATTAATCCACCGTTCCTACAGCATTTCTTACCAAAATAGAGGATGTAGTCAAATATGTACTTGCTTTCTAGGCAAAAATGGAAGTACATTTCTAGTAAACCGGTGTACACTGGCTGTACTAGAGTTGAACCGTAATAGAATTGGTGTTCATTGGGTTACAGGAAATGTACCTTCTTTTTTACTTAGAAAGAATGTATTTGACTTCACGATGATGAATTTGATGTATTCTTCTTGATGTATTTGGCTTTGAATGTATCTTTATTACTTTGGTAAGAGATGTTACAGGAACAGAAATTGATTGATCGATTAATATGCTGATTGATTGATTGATTGATTGACTTTAAAACTTGCCTTCCATTCTATTTACACGTTGACTGCCATCAGGTTTTTCGGTATAATTTCCCTTGGGTATTTTTTTATTTTTTATTTTTCTGTTTTTTCTATTTTTTGTTTTCCACCTCCCCCCCCCGTTTTGTCGGGCTCTGAAGCCTTACACGGCGCCGTGAGAACTACCGAGTGTCGGGCCCATGAGCCCGACGTGGCAGTCAGCGTGTTCTCAGTTCCTCCAGCTCACCAGTCCAATCAAAGAGGAAACAAGAGTTGCAATTGCATTGGGAGCTAGCGTGGTCAAGGCTGATGAGAGCGTAATTTAAAGTCGGCTTTTGACTGGCTGGAAAATGGAGGGAAATACCCGTGTCCCAACTTTTTCGGCCTTATGGAAATTAACATGAGGAATTTCTTTCTCGTAAGTTTTCTTGAAAACAAAGAAGCTTTATAATGTTTAAAGCTCTTTCAATAGATTCAACAGAATTTTCTGAACAAATTGATAGATTATAAGTGCCGCTTTATTGCAAATTCGAAAAGATTATGTCCGTTGAAAAGTATGTCCCACGTCCCATATCAGTGTATTTACAAGACAAAACCCTTAATTACCTGTACATTTCAATTGTGATAATCTTTTTGAAATTGCAATAAAGTGGCACTCATGACCTATCAATCTGTTAAAAAAATCCTGCTAACTTGGTTTGAAGAGTTTTGAACATTAAATTCTTCTTTGTATTACAGAAAAATGACCTTAAAGAAAAACCTCATGTTAATTTCCATAAGGCCAAAAAAGTTTGGACACACGCATCTCCCTCCTTTCTTCAGCCAGTCAGAAGCCGACTAGGCTCTTATTAGCATTGGTTCCATGCAATTGTGACTCTGATTTACTCTTTGAGTCCAATGAACTCTCGAATGCTAGCTGTGCAATTTGAGAACTGCGCCAGGCCAATTCATTCATTCCTAATCCGAGTGGAGATTCCAGAAATAAGTTTCTCTAAGTATTGTATTTTTGAATCAACTGTATTCAACCCTGTGTCTATTCCGTCAATCACCCTAGTAAACCGTGCTATTCTTTAAATTTTTACTCACATTTTTTAGACCTATTTTTATTATTGTGTAGCTTTTGTGAATGCTGACAAGAAATCTATCTGGGATTAAATAATGTTGCGGCTTGACGATTGTCGCCCTAGATGGTCGGTGAGCACTTTTGGGGCAAAATTTCAAGCTACTTACTTCATGTTTTCACCATCCAACTTCTTTCGAGAAACTGTCAAGCCGCAACATTATTTTGTCTCTGAGAGTAACGATATTCCAATAGACTGTTATTAGTGAGACACAGGAAGTTTAAAATTGACCAATCAGTTGTTGCTTTCACATTTAAAAAAAAGTATCTAAACCAATCAGATTCCTGGATTTTAAATTTTCGGCTCGTCACAGAAACAGTTTAAAGTACTTCGCTCTTTGCTCATAGACTTATTACTCATCTTTAATTGCGAAGATTGTTAATGTTTCTGCCATTTAGCGCTTTATTGGTCCCGCATGAGACTTATTTTAGTTGAATAATTGTGATGACAAAAGACTGTTTTCTGGAACTGCTGTAATATTTTAAGTACTTAGTTCTTATTTTTAGTGACAACTTAGAACGAGCGATAGACAGTTTAAGTGTGACAACGGTGGATGGTTATGTTGTCAAATGCGATGTTTTTGTGGTGAAGCCAAGGGTCTCCATCGTTGGAGTGAATAGGGCTAAAGCCCATGGTTTCACCACAAGAACATCGTATAAGACAAATTGAGTTACAGCGTTCTTGTGCGAGATTCTTATCAACTGAACTGTAGCCACACCAGCTTCTGACTGGGAGAGATCTTTTTTGTGTCATCTTGAGATACTTGAAAACTTTCTGCGTCATCTTGAGATACTTGAAAACTTTCCGATCACCAATTTTCTCCGCCAGAAGTGCTGCATCAGAATACTTCATTCCTTGAAGTAAGCGATTTCATTGCATTAATGCATTGCTGACAGCATAAATTAAAAATTGAAGGCGTCGATACTGGCTATTTGCGGGAGAAAGTGGGATTTAAAAACACGAAATATTCATGACTCTAGTCATTTATCATTCAATCTGTGCCATAAAAATGTAACATTGCCACTTTTTGCTTGAGTAAAACTTTGATGAGTGTATATTTAACACATTTTTTGCGGTTTCCTGGAATTAAAGTATGAACAGTATCAATATTTTCCAGGCTGTACCTATGAATCTTTGAAAATGGTCTTGCTGCAAATTTTTATTTCTGTAAGATTGTTGCTACAGTATTCAATTGATACTCAAGTCACCATGCACTATGCACTCCTGTAACACCCAAGTTGCCCACCCAATCTACCCCAAAGTGCTTTCAATGTGCTGGGAGGTGATTACGCAGGATCGGATCGTTTTGGGTATCGTTATTGGATTGAATGCGTTAAATCAAATGGGCTTACTGCGCAACTCGATTGCGCAGGTAATCCCCTCCTTACCTCTTCCTACTTAGGTCGATTGAGATTACGACAGCCCCCGACTCATCATCTCCTTTCGTCTGTTTCAATCGTTACGAGCGGCTGGAAACGATTCGATCTATGAATCCACCCGTAAGGTTAACATGTACTCGATCCGATAATGATAGCCAAAAGGATCCGATCCTCTGTATTGGAAATCTTTTAGCTGTTGATGTCAGCAGCCAATCAGATAAAAGCATCAGACTTTTTGTCGTTGATCAACAACAACATATGTTATTTTGGTGAGTCTCCGAAAATAATGTTGCCCACTGCGCAATCTGCTAATGTGCATGGTCTCTATTGGCTCCACTTGGAGCTCGCTCGAGTTTTTATTCGAGCTCTTTTGGCAAAGACAAGTGCATCCTGAGCAAGAGCATTAATTTTACTTTTGGCCGTGCATTAAGAACTTAATTATAATGGAGTTCCTAATCTTTGTATTCTCACTTTTTAATTTTTTTTAAAGTTATCTTTATCTCTTTAAGTAACTTAAAAGACTCGTTTTGCTTGTAAATACTTTTCTTATTTGATACTTTATTTTTATTCAATATGATCTTTTTAGTTAATATTTTATATTTTAAGACAAATAAAAAAAACAACTCTTTTTATAAATCTAGCCTCTTATTTTTCCTCCTCCTTATTTTGCTTGAAAGTGGATGTGAAGCTGCGGCCTGCTAGCTGATTGCAAAGTTGCATCAATCCAAGATGAATTTAGAAGATTTTTCTAATAGCAAAATTCAGTCAAAAAGTTAGGTGAGCCTTCGAAGTTATCTCGCTCTTTTTCAAGACACCCCTATGTGTTGGGGCCAAATAATGTTTGGACTTTTCGGTACTTGCAAGCGGTCATTGGTAGATGACTGGTGTTTGCTTAAGAGGGGTTGGAACTGGTAATAACCCCTCGTAAGTACCCACCCCTATGAGGAGAATCGTGAGGTCCAAACATTATTTTTCCTAATTTAACTTGGCTCCAGAGCACCCGTCTTCTATTCAGACGCACTGGAACTGCATCAGGTGCAATGTACCACTACCAAAATCATCGCGAATGCATGCTAATAAAAAAAAAGTGCGATCCTAGCTCTCTTCAATTTAAAAAGGCAAAAACATAACTTTTCCCAAAAGCGACTAGTGGCCGTATCGATCGGATTGAAATCTGGAAAAGTTTCGCCTGGAATCACCTTAATCAAACCTGCAAAGGATTTGCATTCTTAAATAACAAGGCTCATGGAGGTTTCTTAAAACAAAATTTAATTTCATATCAAAAAGAAAGGTGGACAATGTACAATTGGATAAAGACTCCTTCTGACAGAGATTTTGATAAAGCTGTCTATGTTCCAGGTTTTTTTTTGTTTATTTTTTTTATTTTAACAATCGTGCATTTTTTTACTAACCACAATCAGCTCTGGTCCAATTACTTGGAGCTATATAGAGCTGCAGCTATGGAAGCTCCAGTGCACCAGTCTTCTATTCAGATGCCCTGCATCAGGTGCAATGCACCGCTACCAAATTCATCAAGAAAGCACGCCAATTTAAAAAAAAGCAGTGCAGCACCAACTGCACTGGTGAGTAAATAAACACACCATTAGGGTCAGGGTGATTTCATGGAAAACTCACAGAAACTTAAATCCACTAAATAGCATCTCCGGTCTTCTCTTTTTTAACTTGCATTCTTCTATTATTTTCTAAAAAATAAAATTATGACTAGTGGATTGTAAATCACATCTTCAGGACTTCAGTATTTTTTTACTGATTTTTTGCTATTAAATATTAAAATCGGTTGAGGAATAAAGAAGTGAATGTTTTTGGAAGTTTGAAGCAACAATGAGCAAGAGCGGGTGAGATAGTTACATCCTACTTGCTCCCATTGTCGTAGAATAAATATTACTTCGTAATAGAAGCGTCACTAGAGCGGATTCTTCTGTCGGACGTCGATGACCTTGAGAACATCTCTCATATGCAGCCGGAGCGTGCAGACTCACCCCTCTCCCTATATCCATCCCCTCTACTCATGGCTATTGTGCTAAATGCCTTATTCTAAACCCACTGATGCCCTATTTTCAAGGTCATGCCCTAGCGTTTACACACAGCCTTATGGGAGTGACGCTTCTATTACGTAGTAACACTTATTCTATGCCATTACCACCAATGGTCAAAATTTTCAATTAATAACCACCTCTTTTTTTCTCGACTGGTTTTGATGATAGTTATTGGCTCAAAAATCAATGGAAAAATGACAGAGGTCCTCGTGATCTGAAGGTTAGGTCTAGCCGACAGCCTCTAACAGTTTTTGAGGAGCGCTACTAGGTGGCCGAAGACAAATAGAGACCCAGCACAAAGCTTGCTATAGGAGTCCCCTTTCCTAGCTCAAAGGTCGGAACTCATCGAAACAAGAGCCAACAGTTAGTTGAGTGGTGGACATGGGTTCGGTTTTCTTCATGGTGAAAATTTATATTTTTTTTTTTACAGAATGATGATTTCTGATCAGTCATTTCCAAAGTATAAACATTAACACGTTGACTGCCATTAGGTTTATCGGTGTAGTGCCCCGTTTTGTCGGCCTGGTAAGCCTGACGTGGCACCGCGGGAACTCGCGGGTGTCGGGCCCATGAGCCCGACACGGCAGTCAACGTGTTAATAAATTGAAATTTCGACTCAAAAAGAACATTTTAGGAACATTTTGACTAGAGTAATGTTCATCACTAAAAAGTAGGCAACTGTTGACTGTTGTTTCTTAAATTACCCCATTTGACTTGCCTTACTTTCATAACACATGAACCATGCAGTGATGGGCAAAAATCATTTTTTGAATAACCATGAATAATTAACTAAAATTATTCACATTATTCTCATGTTATTCCTATTAGTAAATCAAAGTTTTGACACTACTAGCATATTCATCTGTCATAAGATGAATGACTGGTAGTGTTGAAACTTTGATTTAATAATAGGAATAACATGAGAATAATGCAAATAATTTTAGTTAATTATTCATGGTTATTCAAAAAATGATTTTTGCCCATCATTAAAGCATAGCATGTGCTAGGTCTCGATTTATCTCTGTCGGTGGCAACTAAAATGCCCCAAGGTCACGTTACAAAGGGTTAAAACATTTGGTCAGAACACAGAAAAATTAGTTCAGTAATTTGAGGTTTGTAAAATTTTCATGATTGTAAAACCCAGCTCTAACTTGACGTCCACCAAAGAAACGTCCGTTGAGATCAACAACAGCTGTGAAAAAATGAAAAAAATTGAGAAAATTAACACACAAGAGAGGCGACAGAGGAGGATGGGTGGAAAAATTGGTCAAAAGATTTCAGGTCTAAATTTTTTAGTCCAATTTTTTATCAGTCCAATTTAAAGTCTTTGACTTTAGGCCCTTTTAGTTTTAGTCTAGTGAGATCTTTAGTCTACTACTCTCACGCCTCATACGATATTTTCTTATCATGCTCGTTCAGTCCCAAAAATTTGTAGAATGTAGAATGTAAAGGTTCTGCCGCCCCAGCTGCTGGATTAGCTCTTATGCTCATTTTTCAGAGCGGACGACAGACCTGATTTTTGTTTCTCTCACTCTTGGAGGGGGGAGGATTGAAAGGATCGGAAAGAGCCGGGATACCGTACCGAGACGAGACACCCAGCAGGAAAGGTTTGACACGGTGCCACAATGAGTGAGGGGGAAGGCACACCGCATGACTTTCTTATCTCTGGGTAAAGGATAGATTGATTTGCGCTGCGCTGGGCCGTTCGCGACCGTTTCGCGAAGTCCAAAGTTTAGCGGTGCCAAGGCCTCCGCGCCTCGTTACGCGCTCCACGCGCGTGCATCACGCGTTGCAATTTGCGTATTTCACATGACACACTCATTGTCAGCATTTCTAAAGGCTTTCATGATAAGTGCGATCACACCTCCCCGCAGCTGACTTCAGGTAAGAATCTTCTCTCTTACATTCATCTCATTATTTAGCCGTCCTTTGAGCCCTTGCCATGTCTGATTTGTCCGGTACTCCTCCGGAACTGTATTAGTCCATCCGATCTTGAAGGAAACAGGGGTGTCCAATTTCAGGGTTCTTGTTTGTCCTTGTCCGTAATGAAATGATCCGTAAAACCGCCTCTGAAGTCTCCCTTTCAACTTTAAAGAATTTGTCAGAACTCCAATTTCCTTGTGTTCTGGCTTAGGCGGATGATCTGCTTCTTCCAGCAAAGATTGCTGAAGAGTTAGGCCAATTCTGGCCAAGCTCACTGAGAACTTGGCGTGTGTTGGTCTGCTTCTGAACTGCACCAAGAGTTCCATCTTTCTTCGAGATCCTTTAGGGCTTGTTGAATGTTGAGGTGCTTGATAGAATGACTATTGGGACTTTTGACATCCCTTGGGTGAAATCTTTCCCTTACCTCAGCTCAACCATCTGTAGCACCCTGTCAAGGCCAGATACCGTTCGTCATCGTGTTAGTTCAGGCTAAAAAGCATTGTATAGCATGGTTCCGTTCCTGAAGCAGCATCGTCTTCCATGGAGTCTACTGTCTGTGTTGTACACGACTGTTATTTGTCCAACAGTCCTTTCCGGGATGAAAGTTGCAGCCTTGACAAAGGCTAATCGTGTCAAGTTGCGACAATTTGAGCGCCTAGCTCTTGCTGTTCTCCTCTGTGTCAGTTCTACTGTACCTTCTGTTGCTCGCCTGTCAGTTGCACACGACAACTTTCTATCTCCCGCCTTCAATATTGGGGACACGTGCTGCGTCGCCCAATAACTCACATCCTTTGGCTAGCCTCTCAGTATACACTCGGTGTGCGTAAAGTCAGGAGACCCTGTCTCACCTGGAATGACATGCTGTCTAAGGTGGTAGAGTCCTCAGGCGTCTCATCTTCCGCATGGGAAGAACTTCTGCGCACTAAACGACTCCTCAAACCTTTGATCCTTTCTCTGAGGGAGGATCTCAGTGAGCCCTCTGATAGTGACCCAGACTTGTTGAGGAGCTCAGATGAGGCTTTTCCTAATGCAGCTGGTGATCTAATTGATCCACTGAATCCAATGAACTTTGACGACTTCGATGATCCTGACGATCCAGCTCCTTTACCATCTTAGCTTTCACTATGCACATTTATAATTGTATCTTTGTAGGCTTTGTAAACCGCAATTCGCGCATCATATACCGCACTTGCACATCACTGCACTGAACTGTCTAATTAACTGATTTTCACACTTCCTTGCCACTGATCACCCCACTGATTAATACTGTAATCACTGTAAAATTCACTTAACTTCCACTGCTTGAACATTGAATTAAATCACTAATTTATGGTCCTTCCTGCTTATGCTCTTCATATCCTCCTTGGTTGGTCCATTGCTCCTCTTCAGTTGGTTTTTCACCCTCTCTTAGCCGCCGGAAGCCTCTTGATAGTAATGACAATTACTGCTAACTGCGTTGCCCGACTCCCGGCACGAGGAGCCGGAGGGCATTGGACCAACTTACCAACCGGGAGTCCAGTCCCAAAAATTTAAAGAAAAAAGAAAAAAGTTCTGGAAATTACATTGCAGAAGATTTGAATCGTCATCATTATCCTCATAAACATCCCCCCCCCCAAAATTGCACGAACACAAGATTTCCAAAGAAGGAATAATTTTTTTCAGGAGTAAAATTATTTGAATTATTCAAAGAAGATAGATTTTGCTAGAGTGAAAAATGATGCTCTAGCAAGCTTTCTCTAAAGATAAATTGAAAAGCCAATCTGGGCTTAAGCCCAGAAATCCCCAAAACCAGCAAGGAAACAATGGTAGGTAGCAAGATCTAAGAAATTCACCGATTAATTCAAATGACAGCTCTTAAAATATGCAATCCCAAAAACAAGAGGACAAATTTTACCTTTGATAGCCGATTCTATACGCTTGAATTCCACAAAAATTCTGACTGCCTCTTCATGGGGAACTTCAGGTCTTTCATAGATTAAGACTCGTAGCACATCACCGTACTTTGTGTTGCACTCGTCTTTGACTTCTGGCTCTAATTCTTGATCCACCTCACCTGGTCCAACCATATTCTAGAATTTAAATAAACAATGAAAAAATAATCAAGACAGTTTGAGAGAGTTGACATTTTTTACACCCAGTCTTGTTATTCCGGGCACCACAATTTCTCTCTATAACAAGCGATAAAACCATTTCAATGATTTGAAAATAAACATACATATATTTACAGAGGAAGTTAGTGCTTAATAACATTTTAAAATGTTTGCAAATAAATCGACTTCCACTCGGAAGCAATTGAGGACTTTGTTAGAGGAAAGACACATGAAACATCTGGTGCGTTCTTTCTTTAAAATCGGTATATAAATGGATTGGAGATTTAAATCAAAGAACACACCAGATGTTTCATGTGATCTAATTTGATCCCGTTGACTCCAATGATTGCCTATAAAACATCAGGTACAGCCCTATTGACAAAAGACAAGTTTTCGACATGTTACCCTAGAGCACAGACTCTAATCAGAACAGAAATTCTAATTCATTTTGAAACATTCTTTACTTCGAGTATACTCAGGTCCGCCATGTTGGAAAGCGAGCATTTCCGGCAATCTTCGGCCACAGTATACTTATCAACACAGTAGCAAAACTCAATGTTAAAAAAATGGCAAATGCCCTCCTCCTGGTCAGAAGGTTGAACTAACAACTTTCATTTGATTTGCATTGGACACGACGGTGGCGCCCCCAAGTGGTCGGAAGGTTACAACTCAATTTTCCCATTTGATTACATTGAAAACCATGCGGTCCAAAAGAGTTTTGCAGCAGTAGATAAGTATAATGTGTCTTTGGCAACTAGTTGGGTTGTGATCGGTTGTGCGTTAAATCTGATTGCAAATAAAACCTGAAAAAGCATGTCCACCATCTTGAACAGTGAGCAAACACGGTGGCCAGTTTGTCCTGGTAAAGTCCAAATCTTGTTTCCATTGGCTCCTATGGAAGTTTCCGTTCTAATTGTAGTATTCTGTGCCTAAGGCTTTGCTGCCTCCCTTAACTGAGCCATTCCGTCAAAGAGTGGTGCGAGTCTAAAATGATTATAATCATATGAGGAGTAAGAGATATTGTGCATTTCATTGTTGTACAAATTAGAAATAACTTTACTTGAACGGACGGCTATCCAGCCAGACTGCAACTTACTCTAAGTAACACGACTTTTGAAGGACATTTCATTATTTCTGTGATACTAGGTTCTGGTTTAGGCGGTAAAGGAGCAGCAAATGGTGAACTTGCTCTCGGTGGTGTGTCAGTGGTTGGCAAGAGTGGAGGCATCATGTCTCTTTCATGAATGATGCGACCGCCTCTTTTACTTGTCTTCTCAACTTGTAGAGCCATCGAGATTCCTTGCTCTTTTTTACCAAGTCCTTGCCCTTCCTGTAAAGAGATTTGGACAAGTGGATTAGTATTTTCAAAGAAATTTATACGACACATAAAAACAAAACAAAAAAACAAAAACAAAACTTTGCTGGTAAAATGAAAATATTTAGAATGTTCCCTTCCTCTGGCCTACTTATAGGTTTTTCTTCATGAAGAAAAGCAATCGGTTTGTAAAAAAACTGCCTACCAAGAAAGAGTAATCAAGGATCAGTTTCAATAGGCAATTATTTTTAATTGGTACATAATGGAACACAGCAATGTTTAGCCAGCAAGGTTTAAGTGTTCCGTCGAAACTGAAAGGAACACACAAACCACTTGTGTCATGACATGAGTCGGTCTACTGATCCCAGTTACTAAGCATTTCGCTGAGATATAACCTCAAATTTGTCAGTTCCACTCAAAGACAATATATAACAGAGACGACGCACTACCTATCTTGCCCATGTTTGGTGGTATCGGTGGTTGGTTTTTTACTTTTGTAGATCTCAACAAAACACCGCAAACATGATACAGGTACATACGTTGACTGATGAGCAAAGTTATTGAGGTTTTTGCCTAATGAGACCGAAGCACCAAAATTACATCAGTCAACGTATGGGATATGTTGTATGGTGCTCCCTTATACTCCCTATGTCACTTTCTGTTGAGTTCCAAAAAATAAGTCAGCCACCGCGCGCATGGCTCGTACATAGTCTCTGGTTCCACTCAGGTGTTGAGTTCCTTAACCTATTAACTTTTTTACAGCTTAAATTCAATTTTGGAAAACAGGTTAAAGGAACCTCTCCAGAATGTGCGACACAAAAAACAAATAAAATGCAAATTTTTTAGGGTTTTTAGATTTTAAAATTTTCTCTTCTTGTGTAGCAGAGTGTAGTGACAGGGTATTACTCGAGTACCCACGATTACAAGTACTCAGGATTCGTAAATGTTTTGAATCGTATTTTAGAGTGGATTTTTTATGAATCAAGGATAACCCTTCGTCTAAAATAATCAAATTGAGCAGGCATGATCCTTGATTTGTTAAAAATTCACTCTGATTACCGTTGAAATACGATTCAAAAAATTTACGAGCCCCGAACTCGTGGTACTCGAGTACTACATCGTTTGCTCAACTCTGTTGTGCACTAATTTAAACTTAATTTATTAAAACTTTTTCACAAATTGTTCTTACTTTAAACCCATATTTGGCCATAATTTTGGCAGCTATTGAACCACCGCCATGATTGGAGGCAGGTGCAGGTCTAGGCGACTCCGTTACAGGTGCTGATTCTTGTAGAGATGGAGGCGGAGCAATGGCAACCCCAGTTCTCGCTGGCGTTTGTGGAACAGGTGTCTCTTCTTCATCACTTTCACTGGAAAAAAAAATTAAATGAAAAAGAAACTGGAATAAATAAACTAACTGAATGGGTCTGTTGAAAACGTTGGCTACAGCAATTTTGAGCACTGATTCGAAGGTAAATGGAAGCAAAATAACTATGAATGCACACCTGAATTTAAGAGTTACTGAAGTGAATGTCTCTTGCTTTGCAACTTGGATGGGACTGAATCCAACTCAATCCGGGGGGCTGATTCTGCTTTTTTCGACGAGACAAGACAAGTTGGCGGGAATCGATTAATTTCATTGGTTCAAATTGAATCACCTGGCCATGTTTACAAGACTCACAGTCGTCGATCTGAAACAAATGACTCCTCCAAGTCATGCTTCCATAGTCACATGACATCATTTAAACCAATGGGATTCATCCATTCCCGCTATCTCGTCTCGTCTCGTCCAAAAGAGCAGAATTAGAATGCAGGTTTAGTCTCCGGCTATTTTGAAGTGGTACAGGTGTTGCTACGGTCTTTAAGAGTTAGCAGCCAAAACACAAGCCAGGCAAAGCTAGCACTAGAGGTGTTTAATTTGCTCAGCAATCGACTAGTCAGAAAACGGCAAAATCAAAAAATCTTGTAATCAAAGATCACTATTAATTGATTGGAGGCAGTTGATTTATCATAAATTAATAGATTATTTCTGAAAAAGTTTTCCTTGACATAATAATAATAATAAAATCTTAAGCCGATTATTGTTAAAAATACAAAAAACAAATTCAGCTGTAGCTGTGGCCGCTCATAGGGGAGTTATGAGCAGGGCTGCTATTTTGCGGATCTTTAATGACATTCTACAATCCATCGGTGATTCACCAGTTGAAGCAAAGATTGCAAATAACAGTCAAGAAGTATACACATGTAACAATGGCTAATAAAAATACTTAAATCAGTAGTCTTTGATTCAACCGGTTAAATCACTGATGAATTGTAGAGTGCCATTAAGGATCCGCAAAACGGCAGCCCTGCTTATAAAGTTCAGTTTTGTCAACCTTGATATAGTATACATGATGATTTTTTCCCCCCCAAAAGTTTCAACTAAAAGTTTTTGATCGGTGGAACACTTCTTGCTAACACTAGAAAACGAAACAAGGCTACGTACTTGGTACTAAAATTGCATTGAACTGGTTTTCATTCAGAAACACAGGACGATGTCAGTGAAAGAGTCATGATACTAACCACCTGTGAAGTATCCAGCAAAGTAATGCAAAGAACTTACCCATTCAAGTGCTGTCTCATTCTTATTTCTTCTCTCCTCTTCCTCCTTTCTTCATCTTCTTTCTCTCTTTCTTTTTCTCTAAGTTCTCGCAGCTCTGAAAAAAATAACAGAAGGACACAATTAATTACTGAGTTTTTTCATTACATTTAAAGAATATTTGATGGGTTAAGGCCCCAAAGTACGACTCCGTTTTGCAATTGTTGAAACTCATGGGATTGAGACAGGACCAACCAAAATGTAGGTTCAAACAGCTACCAACTACCTTCTGCTTCCCAAAATAACAAGTGACAAAACGTAAATTTGAGGGGTTTAAGACTAAAACTGCGTTGGTGGAGGGTGGTTATTTTCAGGCTTACCGTAGTTTACATCCCCCACCCCCATTAAGAGACAGTTTGCTGGAGTTTTTTGATAACGAATTATGTTTCGGCACTGATGAGAATAAATGAATTAGAAAACTACTGCTTTCAAAAAAGTACTCCTTTTTTATTTTTGCCCTCTGGTCAATCCTTTTTCAGGAGTATTTGATAGATGTGGATCACAGATCAAAGGATTCAGTCACTAAAACGCTGACTGATTCATTAAAACTAGAACTCATTTAACCCATATTGGTACGGGAGATTTCAGGTTTGGATTAAGTATATTTTCTTTGGTTAATTTTTTAAGACTAGGACTTCTTTCAACAGAGAACACAAAAACAAAACAAATAAACAAAAAAAAAGACACAAACAAGCAAAAAAAAAAAAGGAGGGAATAATTTGATAGATACCTATAACTACTTTATCATAATCATTTGGCCACATTGGATCATACTCAGGGCCGTGAAAATCCCAATCCATTTCCGGAGGCACATGTCGTTGCGGAGTGGCTCCTGTTTTGGGCTCCTGAAAGAAAACCTTGGAGGTCTGAGCAAGAATGAACAATTTACAGGAAGGCACAAATTAAAACATCAACGATTTCACTTAGAGGACGTTTTTTTATTTTTTCAGGATTATTTTACATCTTACAACCCTGAAACCTCTTCCTCTCTTTCGGCAGTTTTTTGCTTTCAGCTTCTCACTCTCCTTGAGGAACTCCCGGTTCTGCTACTGGATGGGACTCTATAAGTGCACTTATCTTACTTTGTACACATTGGACTAAGTTCAAAATAATTTGAAGAAATAGAAGAAAGGGCGTGCACAAGAGGCGGCTAGAGCAATTAGGCAACATCTATTTGAAAAAAAAAATTATTTGATAGTGAAGCAGCGCTTCATCAACATTCGATTCTTGTACTACGGCTAGCAAAAGAAAGTCCTCTCATCGAAATTGTTCTTGATCAATTTTTCTATTATTTACCGAAGAGTTTTTGATTTTTTTTAGGCATACTTTCAAGTGGCGATTCTGATAAACTCTGAGATACCCGAAATCCGCAAAATTCTCTGAAATTAGGAGAGAGATTATACGATGAAAATTTCTAGGATGATACTTTCTTTTGCTGGTCATAGTACAAAGGCGCAAATGAAGGGACAACATTGTTGCCAATTAGCACAAGCCACGACTGGCTTCCACATACTTTTTCTCTTTATGCTTTGTTATATCTTCAATCAAAAAAGTTGAAAATTGGTGTACTATGTAGAGAATGTCAATGGATATTGTTTCACCTTGATCAAAACGTTAAAGGGCAAAATGAATGGTAGGTCAAGCCACATAATCTAAACTAAAAATATTATGGTCGTCTTACGGGATAATATGAAAAAATTTCAATGGAAAAAAATCAGAGAATATTTGGTGAGGGAAAAAATAAGAATTTTAAGAAAGGTGAGACTACAGTCACACATTTTGTCGTCTATCTGACGTGTAGGCGTCAGTCGAATTCAACGTTTCATGATCATCTTTCACGTTTTAAATTTTTTGAAGGACGATGCACGTTAGAATCATCGAGAATATTTTTTCCTTTGTTCTTCATGTCATAGAATCATAGAAAAATATTAATTGAAGCAATTGAATGATTGATCGTGTTTGAAAAAATGAAAATGAGTTAGGAAATTTTGAAATGTTGGATTCGACTTCAGCCTATTCCTCAAGTGGACGACGATTTAAAACTTAAAATGTAATTAAAAGCGATGAAATGTTTGGCAAGCTTTACCTTCGGTATTTGATATAGATTGAACAGCGCACTACTGGGCACATCGTCATCATCTTTTTTTCCTTTCAAATCAAAGACGGGAGTTAATGCTGCAGCTTTCCTGCTTTGCTCTCGTTTCGGCTGGAAAAAAAAAAAAAAAAAATAACCATGAAAAAAATGAAAAAGATGGGAAATACAAGAGGCTCCCACATAGTTTGAATAGAAAAAATTGGTAGTTGGGTTTAAACAATGAACCTTAAGTCACAAGATTTGTTGAGAACGAGAAACAAGTTTAAGGGCCAGAGATAGGGTTTCCGCTCCTGTAGGAGCCTATTTCAAGTTCTTCGTTGGCATGCCACGGAGGGTTGAAGGGCTTGTGTCACAACGTCACAGGCACAGAAGAGGTATGGCAAGAGCTGAAGACTAAAAATTATTTGCTTAACCCTTTCCGGTCCTCGGCCATTTCTGGCAGGCTGCAGCAGCAGGTCCGCGGCCGTGGTTGCACTGCCAATTGAGAAACAAGTT
Organism: Trialeurodes vaporariorum; assembly: GCA_011764245.1. Taxonomy (NCBI): domain Eukaryota; kingdom Metazoa; phylum Arthropoda; class Insecta; order Hemiptera; family Aleyrodidae; genus Trialeurodes; species Trialeurodes vaporariorum. Next base: position 49,994,822 of record VMOF01000002.1, read on the forward strand.
CCCCGAGTGTCCACCAGATTCCGTCACGCGATGGACCAGTCGACTATAGCCAACATTAGACCTGAATAGAATTTTTACGCTGTCGGATATATCCAACAGTGGATTCGTAGGGGTTAAAACTTTGGGCTTTCCTGTAGAAGAAATTCCAAAGAAAATAAGAAGTCGGAACCAGGTCCTAGAGTACAAGTTTTTCTTGTTTTCTTCCATCGGTCTGCTCTTTTTTCTTCCCCCTTAACAGTCATCTTCCTAAGTTACAACATAATGTGATGTTGTAGAGTCTGAGATAATATAACATCCAAGGGAAAAACTCATTCTGAAAAGGGGCTTCATGTGGATTAGAGAGATGAAAAGTGTTTCTTAGAATTAGATACCTACGCACATGGACCACAGAATATCAAGTACTTTATAGATCAAGATAATCAAGTATTTGTTGTTTGGAAGTGCATTTTAATATCAATAGAAAAATGAAATAGGATTTCATACTGAAGAGAGTAAGCCTGCAGAAACCTACAAACTTGAACAATGATATGATCAGCGCTGCAAAATCACAAATCATCATGTAGAGCTTGTTTCAGAAGTGTTGGCCGCTGACAGCTGTTTTTTAACATACGCGGACGAAGGTATGTCGGAGCATTGTGCCGACCAACGTTCGGGATAGCGTTTCTCGGCAACCCCCACACCAGCACCCTTCATGCGCTATAAGCACTGAACCGGCCTACTATGCACAGAAACAAAGAGCTGTCAGTAGCCAACACTTCTAAAACGACCTCTAAGTACTTTTAAAAAAGGTTGTTTCAAATTAGTTCGCGTCAGACGATTCTTAATATTTACTTGCAGTCAACTTAGCGCTAGAGCACTGTGCGCTATCAGACACCAACAAATTTGGAACGATCTCTTCTTAGGAACCTCAGATCAAATGTAATTCGAGTATTGAGTTCGGGACAAGTTGCAGTGCTCAGTGGTTAGCTGCAACTGCTCACCGAAGATGTTTGGTACGTTCTCGATAGCTCAACGCTCCTTGTCAAGACCTGAAATTCAAAATGCTTCTGCTTTTCTGTTATCTTTTAACAAGTTCGTTTGGAGATCACAACATGAGAACCAATTCTGGATTGATGGGCAGCATCAAACGGGATACATCCGCATCAATGCATACAGCGGCCGGTTAACAAAACTATTTCCATTGAATCTAGATTCAACAGGGCATTGAGACGGTTGTGTAGTCAAAACCTTTTGAGAAACATCCACTGGTCAACAAGAAAAACTTTATTACAAAGCTGCAGAATGAATCAACAGGAAGTAGAACCGGTGAGAGAAAACTTACGAGGGTTTGAGCTGCTTTCTTCAGTTGAAGTTGAGACTGAAAGAGCTTTATTCCCGAGGACCAGCCAGCCACTTGATCTGATTTCTGCTTCCCAGTTTCAAAGTCGTCATACTCGTACAGAGACATGATGCTGGAAGCAGTTTGGACCTCACGACAAAAGACGAATAGAATATTTAAATTTGATTAAAAAAGGGTTGAGCATCTTCAGGGTAACTTGAAGAGCAAAGAACAGAATGGTATCATCAGTACATGAGTGAAATCAGTCCTATTTTTGAAGAGTTACCTGCACAGCAAACTTTGGTCACAAGGAAGGACTAGATTAATTATTTATTTTATATTAGGTACTTTCAGTCATCCGATTTGTAGAATAGAATTATATCTCGGCTGCATCATATTCGACTAAATTAACTAGGAAGTGTGGGGAACTGTCATAATGTTTGAAACTGAATAACAAAAAATACTTAATCGGCTCACCGCTTGCGCATGAGTGGCAAAAATGCATTTAGCTTTGAGAATTTTGCAAGGATTTGTAGGTTCTTTCCGAATCTTTTAAGTACTTTTTTTATATAAACACTGCGTTTCAATCACAGAGTATAAAGTTCAGTTAGATAGCGATGGCCAATGTCGCCAAAGGTGATGCCAAAACAAGCACAAAACCTTCGTCCTGACGGCCAATCGTGTGCAATCTCGACCATAAAGCAGTTTTCCAAAGTAGTTTGTAAAGTGGAAAAGTGTTTCTTTTCGGTATCTAAGGAGATTCGACGTCAAAATTTTGGAATAAAAACATTCGAAACACTCTGATTTAGGGACTTTAGGACGAAAAAGTGCTTTTGGACAAGATCGCCTTTCAGGATCGGCGGTATCAGAGGGCGGTATACAGGTCGCGGGACTAGCTCAGTTAACAGTTTAGCATCACCTTTGACCATTGCTTCTGCACCTCTATCATCTGTAATCGATCTTGCTTGCTTGGCAGGCAAAATTTGGCATCTCCTCGCAGTTAGTCTCCATTCCATTAATCTCTGTTGAAATTTTTTATCTTTTCTCGTTTAAAAATGCAGAAACTCCAGGAAATCAGAGAGAAGGTGGAGAAATCGCTCTCCGACGAAACGCAACCATGGACTCAAATATTTGATTATCTAGAAGGCAAAACTGGTGTCAAAAGGCCTTATATATTCAGCGGTAAGTGCGACCTCTTGTACACGAATACTTAGGTAATTTTGCCGAGAATCGAGTTGGAAACTTTACAGTTTCCTGTTGAATATCGAGTTCCTATTAGCTTTAACTTTTGAAATCCTCTTGCTTCTGTGATTGATGGAAGATACCAGGAAGAAAAAGGAATAAATCATTTCATGATTCCGAAATTGCATGGGGGTCCTTGAGAGTTGCATAATTCAAGGCTGTTCTGAATCAGGTTCTTCTATTTCCCAATGCTGCGAAAATTTAGGGAGGCTGACCTTGGCGGTATATTTAGTCATCCAGGGGGAGGGGGAGGAGTTGATCCCATAAAAAGGAGACTATGGGATCCCGTAAGAATCATGTCGATTTTAGCTCTCTAATTTAAAGCATTAGTAGACTTAGTAAGGATTTCATAGAGATAAGCATTATATTGATGATTATTCACACATCAAGCATTGAAAATTTGTACCTGCAGTGACAATGGAAACGCCGGGAACTGGCAGTTTTCGAAGAAAATCAGCAAAGCTAACTCATTAAAGCAGACGCATTTTGCGTATGAGGCTCTAATAAGTATCAGTGCTTCCGTCTGAAACGCATTGGTGAGTGGTTCAGGGCTGCCGCGAACCGATTTCAAAAGATACGCACGATCGTATCCAGTCTAGTACGAATTTCAAGAAATAGTACGCCGCAAGATACGCTCGTCAGAATATATGGAAATGGGAAATTTTGTACAAATCATACACAAATTACACGAAATTTTCCAATTTGCACTCTAATCATGTGAATTTTCCAAATTACGTGCAAACTAAGTGTATGAATTTTCACCAATTTTCTAAGACCTGCAGCTGACTTCTCTGTATTCACTGTTCAGAGATTTTGATTTACTTATGCAAATTTAGTTGACATTTTTAGTGCATAGAGACGAAGATTTTGAAAAAGTACGCCGATTGTACGCATGATTCTAAATTATACGCAATTTTCTAGGATACGTGGGTTGGTATCCCAAAATTGAAATTGTACGCGTTGGATACGCGATTTACATACATCGTAACCCTATCCTAGGCCGAAGAAAATAATCTCCGCCATAACTTCTTGCTATTTTTTAACGAAAATTCGAAAATTTCAAAATTATACGCATAGTTCTAAATTATGTGCAATTTTCTAGGATACCCTGTCTGGTATCCAAAACTCAAAATTATACGCGGAGGATACATTTATACGCGATATGGCAGCCCTGGAGTGGCTGGTTAGCAATTAGTCTAAACTGCTCATTGATGAGTGTTGATACCTTTTAGGAAGCTAAACACTACTTATCAGGACTTGATGCTCTTTTTACGTCAGATGTATGTGGAGTGGGATGCTCCTGTACCATCTTGTGATGGTATTTTTTTTGTTCATTTTTCACTTCTTTATGAAATGGTTTTTGTACTCTCTATAGAATTTCCAGTCCACTTTAGACATAAGTAAATCCAATTTTTTTTAACAAGACGGACTGAGTTACTATTGTTTGTTGAGAAATCTACACTCTTGAAAATCTGTGCCCAATTCTCCGACGCACTTGTTATCTTTTTTGCGCACATTGATCAACCATACGTTCAAAAATTATAATCGGCATTGCTGCCTACTCATTCAAGCTGACAAAGCCTCCCGTATTTTTATACATAACAGCTTCAGTGGCTAAATGCGCTGTTCGGCATTGCTACAATTTGTCTATTTTGAACACATGCACGAACTGGAACTCTCTTGCGAACATTGCACACCCGAAAGTTCTATCTTTTTGATGGGTTCTAATGGCGGTATGATACAACATTGCAAGATTGTACGCCTCATCACGGAAAAGCCTCCTTTATACATGGGGAAAACCCATGGCGTTCAATATGACAACTTATGTATATATTTATTTTTGAGGAATTGTCCTCTTTACCTTTACGGTCTGAAGTAAGGAAGTTGGAAAAATTATTGGTTCTTTTTTTTTACATCCAATTCATCATTATTTTTTATTTTCTTCTCTTTGAAAATTAGCAGAAAGAAAGCCTTTACATAGCGTTTATTTCTACAATTCGTTGATAAAAAAATCAGCATTCGCTGGTCTGAAAGTCTCTATCATCGGCGGATCCAGCCCTCGTGAACAGGGGGGGCGAATTTGGGATTTTTGCCCCCCCCCCCCCCCGATATCCCCTTTCCCATTTTTCTCTCTTCCTTTCCTCTTCCCTCCCTTTCTTTTCCCCCTTTCTTGGCCGAACAAGGAGGGGGCGATCGCCCCCTTCGCCCGCTCCCCACCCCTTGTATCCGCCAATGGTCTCTAGGCCTGTGCGATGTCTCGTTCGGTCCATCGAAGTCACTTCGATGCCGATTTCTAACATCGGAGCGATGTATCGAAACATCGAAAAATCGAAAAATATCGAAACATCGATCCACATCGAAACATCGATCGGTATCGAATCATTAATTCACTTAAAAACATCGAAACATCGATAGGCATCGAAAAATCGATCTGCATGTAAGCATTACATTTACATCAAAATAACAAAACATCAACAAAAAACTGTCATATTTCTTTATTTTTGTTTTAAAAATCGATTGGAACAGTGACCAACACGACTCTTTGGTCGGAAAAATCGATATGAATCGAAGTTGTAATGTTTCAATGTGAATCGATGTTTCAATGTTAATCGATGTTTCGATGTGGGTCGATGTTTCGATACATCTCATGAGACATCGAACCGCATTCGATGTCTCTTAAACATCGAACAAGCGTCGATGTATCGAACATCGCACAGGCCTAATGGTCCCTATGTCCCTCAACAGAATGGATGCACTATTTTGTTGCTAGTATGCCTGCCTTAGCAAATATTTCTGATGCCTGCTGGCAAGAATTGAACCAACTTCACAAAAATCAAAATGTCATCTAGAACTCTAAATTTTTTCAGTTTCTAATTGTTTGCTGAACCTCTGCTTTCAGGTTTCATCGGTTTTCTAGTTTTGTACCTGATTTTCGGTTACGCTGCTCAGCTTGTATGCAACATTATCGGCTTTATGTATCCTGCTTACTGTTCCATCAGGGCTTTAGAATCTCCGAACAAAGATGATGATACTAAATGGTTGACTTATTGGACTGTATTTGCTTTCTTAACAATTGTTGAGTTTCCATCGGAAATCATTCTACGTGTCATTCCAATTTACTGGTTACTGAAGGTATGTATTTTGATTTATTTAATTTTTTATTTGGAAATTTTATCTATTACGGATCAACATTAGCAAGTACGGAATATCATTAATATATTATGAAGGTGTTATTTCCTGCTGACTGGAGTCACGACTTGTGAAAGTATCAGAAAGTGAAGAAGAAGGAAGCCAGTTAGCCAGCCAGAGTGGTTAAGGCAGTTCGCTGCCAACACTGAGGTCTCCGGCTCAAATCTCGGATATGCCGGATTTTTAAGGACACTTAGAGGTCCATCATCGTGGCCCTGGATGACTGTGTCTCTCCATTACCTCCCCATTTCCTCATGGAAGTGGAGTGGGGGAAAGGCATGGTCACCCAATAACACTGTTTGCACTGTTTAGCTCGGTTGTGAGTAAATCATTGACTGTTGTTGGCGAAGCATACTGCCGGCGACACCTAGTAGCGGCAGATTGAAACAGCAGGCCCAATTCAGTGAGAACATGGCCGTGCTCCCCTTATTCATGCCCGGCAGCGTCTACCTCTGTCGTTTGATAAGACCCTCCGTTGGCTTGTAAGACGGCAGCCGAGCCCACAGTCAAATATAAGAAGATTAAGTTCTGTTTCCAGTTAAGCTAAGGAGTATGACTCAACTATATGGGGTGCACGGCGGCAAAACTGCCAGTGCCTGAGGTCCTTAGCGGCTTCCACCCTGCTTTCAGTCTGGGCTCCTTTTGTCCCATTATCTGTTTGCTTATGCACTATATAGGGATTCTACTTCCGACCATCATGACAGTGAAGACTACCGCCAGGGCTCTTAAATGCACATTACCCCTACATGACCACTACTTCTCTAACGTCACTCATCTTTTTTCTATTTCAGTGTATATTCTTCATTTGGTGTTATTTGCCTTTCGAAAATAATGGCTCCGTCATTCTTTACCGCCGATTAGTCCGTCCAATGTATCTTAAGTATCAAAATAAAATTGAAGACTTAACTGCATCATTGTCGGAACAAGGTAATGTCATTTGTATTCTTTTTTCTGTTCTCTCATTTGAGGGAGTATTTCAATTAATTAAGACTTTGACGGTAAAAGGGTGCATAAGAAAATCAATTTTGAGAAAAACTATTTTGAAAGTTTCAAAAAGGTGTTTCGATACTTTGAAGTAGGAAATGTATGTCTTATTTTTTTTTTTATTTCCTACTTTTATGTAACAAATAAGCACTTTGAAATGAGTTTTTCTCTAAAGTATAAATCTGATCTGACAATAGAGCAGTCGCATCAAGAATGTGGAAACATGTAGATTCAGATTGGTACATTACAGGATTTTGTTGTCGTATTCTCAGCTTATTTGAAAGTTTGCAGAAGCGTTTACTATGCGTGCAGTAGTACATGGCATTGCACTGAAAGAGCAAGCGCCTTCAAATAATGAAGAAAGAAAAAGAAAGAAAAAAAAAATCATTGCTTTCATGAAATTTTTTTGGAGCGGATTTTTTTTTTTTTTTTTTTAGAAGACCAGTTACTGGCTCTAAGAAAATTTGAAAAGCAGGGCACATTTTGCACCCTCGAGTTTCCCTGCTCTGTCAGCCTAAAAACAAAGTAGGTTTTTGTGACCTATTTTATTCTTTGCGTGGATTGTTTGATTGAAGACCTTGCTGGGAGAAGGGCGTTTAGGAAAATTTTTACTGTTAGAAAAAATTTGTTTGAAAGTGGCTTTTTGATACCTGAAGCAGGAAATAAATTGAACGAATGTTTGGTTTTATCTACTTCCTACCCCAAAGTATCAAAAAACCTTTTTGAAATCTTCAAACGCGTTTCTGTAAAGTATGACTTTTCCTATATGTCCTTCTCCTGGCAAGGTCTTCAATTATTTAACTGAAATCCCCTAAAAACATTTTAGTCGCTATGACTTGAATATTTGTCCTGTGAAGTCCTGCTAATTCAAAATGTGGTCCGCCGTCTATGTGGACCCCAGAGTTGCTTGTTTAAACTGTTTCGCAAATGTTTGTTGAGTGTAAACTTGTAGAGGTAAAATTTATAGTAAGAATGCTTTGCTGTTAATATGTTAAAGAAAAGATTGAATGTGATGTTCTTTTGTCTATCTCTTAAAACTTTGATTTCGTAAAAAACCTATCATTAATTGTAAGCTTGTTTTTTTGTTTTTTTTGTTTTTTAGCCAGAAAAGTTATTGCCAAGGGTTTAATGAAGGAAAACAAGAAAGGCGAATAGATTCTGTCAGGTTGAACTGCTGAAACATGGTAAGTCAATTTTCAACCCATTCAGATTCTTCAAACGAAACCTTTCCATCAGTGATTCTTGACCTTCTTCAAACTTCTGTTTCCATGAGGAGGAAACTTTTTTTTTTTTATGCGGCACTTTAACCTTGTATGTATTGCACCCGCGCATCACTTGTCCTAAAAGGGCTTCATGCATCATGCAATCTAATCCAAAGAGCAGTCAACTGACAGCCTTTTTCTACATTATCCAGAACACTTTCATTACTCAGAAAGTTGCATATTGCTGAATGCAGAAAATTGAAAATTCTGCTGTTTTGTAAAATTAATTTATCATTCAGTTGAGACATTTTTTTGATCTTCAATTTCGGTCTCTTCTGTGTGTCATGTGGAAATAAGGAGTATTAAAACGCTAGATAATGTCATGTGCTTGTACAGTCGGTAATGTCTGTATACATTTTGAATTCATTTTTCTGTTTGCCTTTTTCTTTTACACCTCAGCTATCTTTTCACAAAGATAACCCACTCAGTAATGGAGAGAAAATTGTTTATTCTTAAAAATGAGTTCTTTGCATTTTTCATATAGGCGTGACGGGAATTGAGGGGTATGAGAGCAAATGCCATGAGAGTCTCGGCTGCCTTGCCTCCGATGACGTGGTCACGCGCAGTCTTATGAGGGCCGTTGCTCCAAGAAGAACGGGAATTGTGAGAAACAAGTTCCAACGCTCCTCTTGTTTTTTTTAATTCAACTAGTTTTCTTAAATCATCGCTATCCCATACAGATTTTTGGGTTTTCATCCCCTTCAAATGAATAACTTCAATCAGTTTCATGCCATTTTTTCAATATTCCTATTTTTCAAATTATTTTAAACTTGCTTTTTGCGGTGGTAGATGAAGGCTCTTTTGCCTATTACTCGGCTAAATTTTGAAGATTTATTTAGCGGTGTGAATTAGTTTTATTTCTTGAATGATATTTTGTAAACGAGTTATACTTTTATCTGTCTGTGGGTGGCAACAATTATACCTTTCAATGTGTATTGCTCAAAATCGTAAAGCTGTTTGCTTAACTGTACGTTGCTCTGTGTTCAGTTGCAAATCTTGGTGACACATAATCCACCAACTGTGCCATTAAAGGATTTTGATCTGTTTCAAAAATTCTTGAAAATGGGGATCTTGCATGTATATTTTTTTGACTTTTATATTATAAATTAAAAATCACATATTCCTCTCCTGATTTTTTAACACAGGATTACTGAAATTATTGATTAAAAAATGGGAAATTTTGACTTCGTGTGAAATGCTAGTTTAATGGTAGGGAGGTGGGCTGGTTGTTTGTGACATCGGGACATCCTTCGACCTATTGTTAATAATACTCTTGGGTGAGAAAAAGTACTTGTGGTGCTGAGCAGATTACTCTTTTTGAGGATTTTTTATAAATGATTTATAAACTGAGACATTTTCTGAGCAGCCTTTTTTTTCTTTTTTCTGTGAAAGAGTTTTACTTTCAATTTTTCACCTTGTACACCTTCACCTTGTAAACAGCACCCAGTACCCTACAAGACAACATTCCTCTTGGTGTTAGCAAAATGTCCCAATATTACGTTCAAATTGCTGATGAATATCTTTTACTGCTTAGCCGCTACCTTAAGGCAACTTTTTTGTAACTTTTTCAATATCATTTTCAGTTTTTTTTGGTCACTCAGTTGGGGACAGACGTTTGCAAGATCCCCATTCGTAGGAAGATCTAAAGTGCGGTCGCTTAGCAGATAAAAACTTCAAAACTGGCTATCAGCATTAAGTTTGGTGGATTTATGTATTTTTGTAAATAAGTGAATTGTCCGTAAAGTTTCAGAATTTCGTTGTATTAAGTATTTACATTTACGCAACATTGGACTGAATAAACTTTATTTTGTTAACAGTTAAATCGACAGTTTCGGTTTTCTTTTTTTGTTCACAACTCTTTAAAAATTTACAATATTGCGAATTCCCGAATGTAGCATGGATATTTGCTCTGTTTTTCCTTCTCCTGCACCCTCTCTCTCTTTCTCTTTCTATTTCTCTTTGGTTTATGCTTTAAAAGCCTAGGATGATGAAAGAAAGAGATAGATGAATTGGTAAAGAGGTGAGAGATGAATGGTTACATGCAGGTATGACGTGAAAATAGGCTAGGTCGGAAAAATCTGAATTAGACCTGTGCGATGTTCGATACATCGACGCTTGTTCGATGTTTAAGGGACATCGAATGCGGTTCGATGTCTCATGAGATGCATCGAAACATCGATCCACATCGAAACATCGATCCACATCGAAACATCGATCCACATCGAAACATCGATCCACATCGAAACATCGATCCACATCCAAACATCGATCCACATCGAAACATCGCACATCGAAACATTACAACTTTGATTCATATCGATTTTTCCGACCAAAGGGTCGTGTTGGTCACTGTTCCAATCGATCTTTAAAACAAAAATCAAGAAATATGACAGTTTTTTGTTGATGTTTTGGTATTTTGATGTAAATGTAATGCTCACATGCAGATCGATTTTTCGATGAATTCGATGTTTCTATCACAGAATAATACAATCAGAAGGGAAACTCCCATAAGAGCCAATGGAAACAAGATTTGGAATTTACTGGCACAAACTGGCAACTGTGCCTACTCACTTCTCAAGATGGCGGACATGCTTTTTCAGGCTATACAACCAATCACAACTCGGCCAGTTGCCGAAGATCTGCCGAAGATTGCCGAAGATACTCACTTTCGAACATGGCGGCCCGAAGTAAAGAATGTTTCAAAATGAATTAGAGTTTCCCTTCTGATTGTATTATTCTGTGTTTCTATGTTTTTATGTAAATTAATGATTCGATACCGATCGATATTTCGATATTTTCCGATATTTTTCGATTTTTCGATGTTTCGATACATCGCTCCGATGTTAGAAATCGGCATCGAAGTGACTTCGATGGACCAAAGGAGACATTGCACAGGCCTAATCTGAATTTCTAAAAGATTGGCTCACTTTGATAAAAAGTTGAAAAAGTGACAAAAGAGGATCTCTAAAAAAATTGGCCCCCCTTTCTCTAGGTACACCTAGACCCTCCTACTAGCACAGAATACTTTATAATCAGAACGGAAACTCTCATAAGAGCCAAGGGAAACAAGATTTTGAATTTACCAGCACAAACTGGCAACTATGCCTACTCACTTTTCAAGATGGCAGACGTGCTTTTTCAGGTTATCTTTAGAGTCCCTTGATGGAAATATTGTATAGGGAGTACCGACACGACTCTTTATGCATTTTGACAGGAGTCGATTTTGTCGACTGCCTGAACGAATTCGAAGGTTAAGTTCAACAGTGAACCAGTGGTGGACTGGCGGATTTTCCGGCATTCCGGTCCGTTCCCATACGTTCCTCCACGAAACGACTCCTTTCGTGTGGAGCCTTCGATGTCGTCGACTCCTGCTCGACTCCGTGAGAGCCTAAAACCAACGACCAATCAGAACTCGTTGAGCTCGTGTCGGTACTCCCTATACAATATTTCCATCAAGGGACTCTAGTTATCTTTACAATCTGAGATGACGCACAACAAATCACAACCCGGCCAGTTGCCGAAGATTGCCGAAAATACTCACTTACCCAACCCACATGGCGGCCTGAAGTAAAGAATGTTTCAAAATGAATTAGAGTTTCCTATCTGATTAGAGTATTTTGTGCTGCTAGGGCACACTGCACAGTAGTTTCACTTTTGAAGACAACATGGAAAGAACGTAAGTTAGGTACTTCTTCTTCTGCAAACTTCATCTAATTAGTTATCAGATGCTCAAGACTGCTCGATAACCAATTAGATAGATTCTGTATTTTGATTAGACTTGGCAACCGCGTGACATGTCTCCACCAATCACTGGTTTCAATTCTTATCTAGTCCATGCAATAGTTGGGAATTTCAATAAGGATCCCGCAGGAGTTGTAAAATCTGGCAAATGATGTGTCACTTTTTTTCTCCTTGTTTTTCGCTGAAAAAAAGTTGTTGAAAGTAAAATAAACTGGGGTTTTTTTTTGTCTTGCTTGTCTACAAAATCCTTACTTTTGTATCATGAATTTCTTATTTTTAAGTAAATCACGTGGAAAAAAAAAAGCAGGATCAGTTGCCTTTTGTCAACGCATGAAGTCTTATGTTCTTTCTGAGTAGTCTGTATCATGAGCAATGTAAAATTTTGAACAGTTTGGGGGAAGTTAAAACTAGCCCCACTTCCTCAAAAGGTGCAACTTCAGAACTTCAATTTACGATTTTTTCCAAAAATTTGGGCAAGTTTGGTAGACACTAATCAAAATTGCTGTAATGAAGGCGAAGATTTTTATGCTTTAACGACATAGATGTCCGCCCCCAATGAATACGAAACAAGGGTCTCTGAACACAAAAATGGTTTTTTTTCTTATAATTGGACCCGTAATCGCGTGAACAGCATGCTAATCTTCTTAAATTGACCTGCCGAGTTCGAATTTGGCCGTAGTTTTGATCAAAATATTCTAGATTTTCCACAATTTAAACTTTATCGCGAAAAATGTTTAAAAGTAGGAATAGGTATGCGTAAAATCAGGACGAGTTAAGTAGAAAATAGTATCATTTTCGACATCAGCGTCCCAAATACTATGGAGTTGCACAATTTTAATGTAATTAACAAGAAAATTCATTTAAACACATTAACATTTAGTTAAAAATGACACTGATGTTTGGTGCTGTTCGCGGACAGTTATGTTGTTAAAGACGAAGACTTCTAATACTATCTAGACTGGACATAAGGCCGATTCTCGCCTAGATTTTAGTCCCCTGAAGAGTGGGAAAAAAATCGCAAGTTGCGCCTGGCTACGCCGTATCCACGATTACAGTATGTGCTAAGATTTTCAGAAATACATTGATTTAAATGGGAAAATGAATTTTTTTTAAAAATTAATTAAAAATACTAAAAAAAATATTTTTCCGAAAAACTTGGTACCGTTTGAAAGCTCATGATATGCAGATTTCGGTTCGGGCCGGTTGTATTTGTGATTTTTGAACGAGAAACATTCTACAGGGGCTTAAAGTTGGGTACCGCTTTTCTACAGGGTGTTTCATAAAATTGTTTTCTTTGCACTTTTTTTGAATGGTTACAGCTCAAAAAAATAAAATTTATGCGATCAATTATTGAGATACACAAAGCAAATAACTTTAATCATAACATAGATTACGTAAAATTGAGTGTATACAGCTATGTAGGTTGTCTCAGCGGGGTACCGAAACGGTGGAACACCCCATAGAATCGAGGAAAATTGACCTAACTTTGAGCCTCCGTAGAATGTTTACGATTGAAAAAACTGTATGAAAACCGGCCCGAACCGAAATCTGCATATCATGAGCTTTCAAACGGTACCAAGTTTTATGGGAAAATATTTTTTTTAGTATTTTTAATTAATTTTTCAAAAAAGTCATTTTCCCATTTAAATCAATGTATTTCCGAAAATCTTAGCACATACTGTAAGCGTGGTTGCATACCGATCGGCTTCAATGGGCAGGCGTTATGTCCAGTCTAGATAGTATTAGAAGTCTTTGGTTAAAGAGGCCACTTGAAGGCGAAGGTTAAAATTGCAGTTTAGAGAGCTAAGGTTAACACTGCAAACTAAAAGGTAAATTGGATGAAAAAAAAAGATCGAAGCTTAAAGATTCCCAATAGTAAATGCAAGTAGAAATTCTAGAGTCTGAGTTTTACAAAACAAAACTTTTTTCTGTTTTGAATTTTCAAAATGAAAGGAAAAATTAAGGTTAGACGTAATTTATGTAAAAACGGTTGTTTCTGAAAAAAAAAAAAAATTGTGTGATGTTTACGGCGTCATCTTGAGAGTTCCCATTGGGATTGACTAGATCAGTTGTGGCTCGCAGGGAGAGGCTGCCTCACCTGATTCATAAAAGGGAATAAAAGGAAACACTAATCATCCTTAAAATCACTTTGAAAACTCTTTAGAATTAAGAGGTTTGAGCCTCAATTTTTCAAAATGTATCGTGGAAGGACTCCTAACTCCCCCATCTTTTCTTCGGGAGATTCAAATGAACCCCCCAGGATGGTTCTTATTTTTTAGAATTCCGAATTTTTTTTTGCGAACGCTTGTTTTTTTGTTCTTTGTGGTCTAAAAAATTGACCCATATCAAGAATTTTGATAAAAAAAATTAATTCTAAATGGACGCTCAACCGCAAAAAGGGCGTAAGTACCAAATATGAATTTTTGCATGTTTTAATAGTCAATTATGGTGTAAAATAGCCACTTTTGGCTCTACTGAAGGTCTGAAATTCTCATAATTGGCATATCTGCCATTCTAAGGCCACAAAAGTCCATTTTATGATATGCGTAAAATTCGCTCGCCGCGCTCCACCCGCTTGCGTAGCATCACCGGTCACGGTTGGCTTCAACAAAAATTAAATAAAAAATCGCTGGACCTCTCAGATCTTTTCGGGAGCTTAAAGTAGGGTATGAATGGAGTCATTTAAGGCCAAATTGGCAATATATTCCTGGAGCTCCTCGAAAAAAAAAAAATGATTTTCAAGTTCTTTAGGAAAATCCTGTCAAAAAAAATCGGTAATTTTTCTTTTTCTTTTTTCAACCCCTATCTTGTGATACATCGTTTGAAAGGGCATAATTTCTAAGACTTTTGTCGTAAACTGGAGGTCGATATCGTTTTTTGTTTTCAATATATCAAAGGTCAAAGTTCGATTTGGATCCATTTTCAAAAAAATCATTTCTCCTCTTTGAGAAGTCGGATTTTAAAAAACCAAGAGCGTAAAATACTCTAAATAGCAAGCCTCTTCCAGAACAAAATGCAATTTTATCAAAAAATTAGTCGAAATTTGGTTACGTAGCCCCCAAACATTTTCAACGTTCTTGCCCATCCCCCTCAGGGGGACAATCAGAAAGATTCCGAGAGACGACCCGCATCTAGCGATACATAGCATTTTTTTCTGGAAAAGGCTTGCTATTTAGAGTATTTTAGGCACTTAGTTTTTTAAAATCCAACTTCTCAAAGAGGAGAAATGATTTTTTTGAAAATGGGTCCAAACCGAACTTTGACCTTCGTTATATCGAAACGAAAAACGATATCGACCTCCGGTTTGCGACAAAAATCTTACATGGTTCATGGCGCCTTGAAAAGTCCTTGAATATCCTTGATTTTTTTTTCGTTTTTCATATGCTTGAATATCCTTGAATTTTGATTAACTCGTCAAATGTACTTGAAAATCCTTGAAAATGACTGGCTTCAGCTTGTTAGCTCGCCATTTTATTAATAACTTTGTTTGTGTGCCTGAGGAATGTTAACGTCACTTTGGTTGCAAAGTCGTGATAAAGAATGCAGGATGCAGCAGGAACTTTTTTGTATATTGTCCTTCTCTGATTAGTGCACCCTTATGTGAGAATCGACTTGAGTTTTTTCTGCCTCTGGAAAATTTGTGTTAAAATTATTACGTTTTTGCTTGTCGGAAGTCCTTTCATCCTGCGAAAAGTCCTTGAAAAGTCCTTGAAAATCCTTGATTTTTGTGTAAAAAATTCGCCATGAACCATGTCTTAGAATTTTATGCCCTTTCAAACGATGTATCACAAGTCATGGGCTGAAAAAAGAAAAAAATTACCATTTTTTTTTACGGGATTTTCCTAAAAAACTTGAAAATCACTTTTTTTTTTTTCGAGGAGCCCGAGGAACATATTGTTAATTTGGCATTAAATGACTCCATTCATACCGTACTTTAAGCTCCCGAAAAGATCCGAGAGTTCCAGCGATTTTTTATTTAACTTTCGTTGAAGCCAACCGTGACCGGTGATGCTGCGCGAACGGGCAGAGCGCGGCAAGCGCATTTTACGCATCTAATAAAATAGACTTCTGTGGCCTTTGAATGGCAGATATGCCAAAATTTATGAGAATTTCAGGCCTCGTGCCAAATGTGGCTATTTTACACCATAATTGACTATTAAAATATCCAAAAATTCATATTTGGTACTTACGCCCTTTTTGCGGTTGAGCGTCCATTTATAATTATTTTTTTTTCAAAATTCTTGACATGGGTCAATTTGTTAAACCACAAAGCTCAAAGAATCGAGCGTTCGCAGAAAAAAATGTCGGAATTCTAAAAAATAAGAATCGCCCCCCCCCTCTCGAGGCGGTCAAGCTCCAAAGAACCGGACTCACATTTTAAACTGTCCTATATTTAGAAAATGTGGAAACATCCCTCCCCTTCCCTATTCATAAAAAAGGGCCTCCCTCATCAACACAATGATAAATCCACGGTCAATAGTGCCGTTCTAAACCATATTTCGAAGATAGACTTTATTAGTTGATGCCCTGCCCTTTTTGCCTTTTCGTAAGATTCAGATTGAGTCCCTTGACGGAAATATTGTATAGAATGTGCTAGCACGAGCTCAACTAGTTCTGATTGGTCGTTGGTTATAGGCTTTCACGGACGCGAGCAGAGGAGTCTATGACATCCAGAGACAAATAAAGCAAATTTTATTTCGTAACCAATGGTCACCGGTCACTTCTTTCGTGACCAGAGTTTCGAAACCACGGTCACTTACGGGAGCCAATCACAGACAAGGCAATTCAAAATTCAAATATTCCCTCCGGTCACCTACTCGTCCGGTCACGTTTCACGTAACCCACCTCGGGAGGTAGGTCTCGAAATTCGAAACCAAGCTGTTCCCGGTCACCTTTTGATACGGTACCGTACATAACCGTACGTTGCTTGGTTCCGCCCACTTTTAGGTAACCGGAATAATAAAATTTCGGTCACCTACCGATTTTCGAAACCTGGTCACGTAAAACGTGACCTGGTCACGAAATAAAATTTGCTTATAGAGACCCAGCACAAAGCTTGCGACAGGCGTCCACTTTTCTGGCTCAATTTTCGTCGGAACTCTTCGAAACAACAGCGAACAGTCGCCTTTTGTTGACGGATGAGCGCGTGATTTGCATTCTCCTAATTCGCCAAGCAAAACCTGTTCCCGTTTCCGGGACCGCGGACCAATCGCAGTCTTTTGTTGAGCTCATACCACTCCACAATAGGCGACTGTTTATCGTTGCAGCCGGTGACTCCCGAACAAAACTGCTGTGACCGCTAAACTTGCTTTACTTTTCTAACACGTGAAGAATAGGGAGTGCACGGTCTCTATTTGTCTCTCATGACATTTGACCCCACGGCAGAATGTACCCCATAAAAGCAATCATCATCAAAACAAGCAAAATAGCAACCCCCCTAATTCTAACTAAAACTTTCTTAAAAGAAAAAAAATAGACATCGGAGGCTCCACGCAAAAGAGTCGATGAGTAGAGGACCCGAAAGCCGGCAAAGCCTGTCGAACCTGTCGAACTCAGGTCGAACTTAACCTTCTAATGCGTTCTCGCGATCGACTCCTCTTAAATGCATAAAGCGTCGTCTCGTGTCGACACTCGCTATATAATATTTCGTCGGAGGGACTCTTGATTTAGACTACCTCTCTAAGATGAATGAAATGATGAAACAAAGTAATAAAAGTAGTTAACTATTCGTACGTGCCTGTACCGTTTCGGTCTATCTTGAAAATCAAGGCGCATCCATAAAATCATAAGATTAATCGGGAAGTTTCGGGTGGAGTGTTTGAATCAGATATCGATCGTTTCAGTAGCAAAGAATAAGAAGAGGCACAGAAGCGAAACTCCCATATGAGACAATGGGTCGTTCAGATAGGCTTAGCTTTGCTTAGCTGGTTAGTACGCGAGGAACCATTTTAAAAAACCCGCGCGCGCGGAACCGATGCCTTTGTTTACATGCTGGTGGACCACCACCGTACTAACCAGGTCGGACATGACGCCACGACCGGGTTGCAGTTTCGCTTCTGTTCCTCTTCTTATTTTATGTCAGTAGCGTATAGAGACACTTAAACCGATAATTTTTGGCATTTTTCAGTATTATTTCTCATGTTACGAAATGAAAATTAATGAAAATGAATTTGAGTATTGGCTTTTCATGGAGGAACGCCTTAAAATCAAAGGCGAGTCTTGTTTTGATTTGAAGGAATGAAAATTGTAAGTTCGCTAAAGATTACGGTCGAGGTGCGCCCACATTTCTGCCTCGAGCTCTAGCGTTAGTTGAGTTGGAAAACAGTTAACTATTCACACGCGACTGTACGGTTTTAGTCTTCCTTGAAAAATGAAGGCGCATAAAAGTAGGAAATGATTTCTCCGGCAAGAGTATATTTGAAAAGGATACCTGGAGCTGTGGCCTGTGCGATCGGCATTTTGTGGTCAACATATGACCCCTCTCCACCCTTTTCTCATCATATATGTAAACCAAGAGGTATAATCATCTGATTTCGCATGTGGCGCGAAGTTCAAAATCACCTGCAGGCAAGATGGCCGACAAAAGCAGAAAACGTATACACTTTGCAGAAAACATCGGGCTGCACTCTGCAGGAAAGCAGAAAACAACCCAAGTTTTCTGCAAAGAGAATACGTTTTCTGCTTTTGTCGGCCAATTTGCGTACACACAGTGCTAAAATGTTAAAATAAGAAAAACAGATTATTACTTTACAAACCTGAGGACATTTTTCGGAAATCCTGTGAGAAGAAAGTCCCGAATTTTGTGAAACTTCCGGCGCACAGTGTTTTGAAAAGGAGGACCGGCGGACATTGGCTTATAACTCTACTATAGCGCTTAAAAATATAATCAAACCCATGCCACCCTACGTAGTTGGGTACGAGATATTCATAGGAAGGGTCGAAATTGTCGCACAGTGGGTATTTTTGAAGTAAATCCTGGACAAAAGTTAAAAAAGGCGAAAGAAAGCGGGAAAAATGTCATATATGGCAATGACAACGTACAAATTTATCTTATTTTCTATGGTTTACTATGGGAAACACAGAAGTAATGCTCTACTGCCACACAATGGTCAGTTTTCAAGATTTTTTTTTTTTTTTTTTTTTTAGTAAGTTTCATCTTACTTATTTTATGAATATTTTATTTTGAATGATAATGAATAATGATAAATCGCGACACTTTCTCATTTTACAGATCCGAGAATGAAGGTTTTCTAATTTCTTCCATTATAAACGCACGAAATAAAACCCCCCTCCCTCCCCCAGACCAGACTCTTTCTATCAGTAATAGCTCTGCAAAAGCGCTTTTAATGAGCTCAGGTCAGTGAAAATGAGATAAAAGGAACATTAAATGCCTCATCAAGAATAACTCGAAAATTCGAAAATTTGGGTTTTTAATACGTTTATATATATAATATTATGAAAAGTTACAACCATCTGTAGACAATGAAAATAGTGGAAAAAAGTATCTTGGGTGGAAGGGAAAAGGGTAATTTAAACAAAAAATGTGAGCAAGCCGAAAAAAAAAAAAAAAAAAAAAAAAAAAATTACAGGAATTGGGATTTGAACCCCGGTTTAATGCGTGCAAGGCCAAAACGTTAGCCATACGACCAGCCAGTTAAAATAGGGATTAGTGGCGCGCGTTCAACAGATAAGCATCCCCTGCCGCTCGGCCTATACGTGAGACAGTTGTTTGCGCGGCGAGAGAAAAAATGGTTAATTTTACGGCGGACGACATACAAAAATTAAGATTTCTCCAATAGTCGCAAAAAGTGGCAGCCAATTTTTAGATATTACTCCATCTCCCTGAAAGTCGTTTCTTAAGGCAATTTAAGGCTTTTTTCATAGCTCTGCCTAAAGTTGAAAAATCGTAAATTTTTCCTCAGCTCTTTGAACAAGCTTATCATGGTCGTAAAAAGAGAAAAGTTTAACTTCATATAGCTCATTTTAAAGCTGAAAGTACGCTAAATAAAATTGTGTATTTCATTTTTTCAATTTTTTGAATATGAACAAAGAAAACACCCATACTATCGGAGCATGGTTTAAGAAAAAGTCGGAACCTGCCGAAAGTGATATTTTGAGAGCTTACAAAAGTATAAAAAAACCAATTATAAGCCACAATTATGGTGAAATGGGGTGCACAGGATACTAAACTGAAGATTTAGTCATGTTTTGACTCTAAAACCACGACTTCGATTTCTTGCCCTATGTCCGCGCCGCGCCGGATTCAAAACACTGTGCGGCGTTTGGGAACATTATGCACTCCTGTAGCTCTGGCGCACTCTCCTTTGAGGGAGGGCTTGGAGGGGGCGGCGAAAAGGCGAATGACCCATGGGCAGAAAATTTGTAAATCCGGCGCTGTGTAGTGTGTACATACACCCTTTGACTTTGCTCGTAGATTCAAAATGAGTGGCGTAGCAACCCTGCTAATTTTATGCTAGGTACGTAAATGCTTGTAAATTTGCTATATTTTAAGGCCAAAACGAGAGCGGGTACACGTGGGTACACCAAAGTAAAACTCTATCAAAGTTAGCATAAAATTCTAAGACTTTTGGCGCAAACCGGAGGTCGATATCGTTTTTCGTCTTCGATATATCAATAGTCAAAGTTCGATTTCGACCCATTTTCAAAAAATCGGAATTCCCATTTCAAAAGTCGGAATTTAAAAAGGAGGAAACAAAAATACTCTGATAGCAAGTCCTTTCCAGAAAAAAATACGGTTTTGACATTAGTTCAGTTAAAATTTTGTTTTAGAGCCCCCAAAATTAGTTAAAAAAATGGCCCCTCAGGGTGGCTATCTCGAAAATTCCGAGCTTCGACCCTTATCGAGTGATACACCGATCGAAAAAACATAACAAACTGAGCATTTTGGCGCAATCCGGGGCTCGATATCGTTTTTCGTCTTCGAGATATCGAATTTTGAAGATGGGTGAAAATTGAACTTTTAATATTCGATATCTCGAATACGAAAATCGATATCGATCCCCGAATTGCGCTAAAATGCTCAGTTTGTTATGTATTTTTGATCGATGTATCACAAGATGGGGTTTGTCGACCGATTTTTGTTTTTTCAAATTGTGGCCCCCTTCCCCCCCTTACACACCTCCGAAGGATTTTTTTTTCTTTTATTCTTTTTTAACAGATCGATAGAGCATACAATGAAGGTAATATCCTGAAAGTTTCGTTACTTTATCTGCATTCGTTCAAAAGTTATGGGTTTTGTCTAGCTAGCTCACGCGTTCGATTCACTGTGCGGCGCAAATTGGAGCGAGTCAATGGGAGTGGTCGAACATGGAAATACGTTGTGACTAAAAATGCAAATGAGAATGATTTTTTGTAAAAATTTCAGGAAAGGTAACCCTTGTGATACTTAATCACCAACCAGTATAGTTGACATTTATTTTCGCGAGGGGGGGGGGGGATTTTGCCGATTTGGAATACACCTCTTTTTGGAACGTCAGCACCAGTGAGCATACTTCAGGAAGGCACCCTGAAAGTTGCAAGCTATGAAACTTTCAAAAATAAACCCAGAAATGATGAAATACGAAATTCTCATAAGCCTCAAATGAGTGTGAGTCAGCACATTATAGTTCTCTTTCCGGCACAAAAGAATTTAATCCTTCAACTCTTTGACTTTTGACATCCTGCTAAATAAAAAACCCATGTTTGGGCTCATGCCTATCTTTTCATTTGTATGCCTTTTCTAATTTGTTGAACTGCGTGTTCTTTCTGTTTTTTTCCCCCAGATACTACGTACGCCGGTACTTTCCTGGCAAAGAAATCATTTTTTACGGTATTACTTTAAGGTACTTGGTTCCGGTTATTTTTCGACCCCTGTTAGATTTGTTGAATATGCATGATTAATTTAAGGAAAATCAGGTTATTTGTTACTGACCATATCTAGTCGGCCACTAGTGAAAGAGGCTAGCCTTTATGTTTGTATGCATGTTTGTGTTTTGGAAGACCAGGGTTAGCATCAGCGGGGTTTTTTCCCGTTCACTGCGGCCAAACCGTTGGCTACGGATCAAAAAACCCATGTTCAGTATTTTTTAGCCAGCTGTTTTTAGCGCGGAGGCTGTAACCAATGAGCTATAACTTTAGAGTGGCAGCGGGCTGGTCCACTGTGTGCCACACAGGGTAGAAGGAATCCCGGGAAAAATCGGAATTTGGACGGCAGATTCCAAGGTTTGAGGTTACATTTTGTAGGTCGTTCGGAATTTGGCGGGAATTTGGACGGCAGATTCCAAGGTTTGAGGTTAAATTTTGTAGGTCGTTCGGAATTTGGCGGGAATGTGGACGGCAGATTCCAAGGTTTGAGGTTTAATTTTGAAGGCCGTTTCCGGCGATGCCCGAGTTTGTTTACGAAACGACTGGAAACAACCTACAAAACTTAACCTCAAAATCGATTTTTACGGCAAGATGGCGGCGCCCTAGGTGACAACAATGAACCAGCGGAACGTTCCTTGATGTGCCTTTCTAAACTCTAAAGTTATAGCTCATTGGCTGTAACCACTTGGCCTACAGACCACTGTGGGGCCATAGCGCTAACGCGACCAGCGCAGCGGGCTGATATTATACTTTTTCATTAAACCGATAGTCAAGACTGTCCATAAGTAACGCCATATTGGTCGAGTATTGAGAGACTTCACCGTTGCTATGGTAACTAATAGTAAAGTCTCCTGTTAGCTATAGAGTCCCTGTATATCAAAGAGTCTCGACACGTGAAGAAGAAATCGAAGGAGGCGTCCACTCTGATTGGTTCGGTTCACCGAGAAGGCGTGTACGTCTCTTCGTAGGGGTGTTTTAACGGTTCTCTTATGGAGAATAACACAGAACGCCTCCTTGAGCTCCGTAAAAGCCTAAAATCTAGCAGCCAATCAGAATCTATACCCCGTGTGGCGAGACTCTTTGATATACAGGGACTCTAGTTAGCTATAGATAGTAGTTACAGGCTATTCATCGGAAGCTGTTGAAAACGGGCTGTGAAACCATGGTTACCATAGCAACAGTCCGGTCTCAAGACTCTAGACCAATAGCGTCACTCATAGACAGTCTTAACTATCAGTTTAGCGTAAAAGTAAACAACCAGTCCGCAGGAAAGGTAAAAAATATATTTGGAGGAAAACATAGAAGATACAAAAGTTGACAAATTACGTGATTGCCTCTAAACTCTAGCTCAGAAACTAGCTGAATTGTTTGTCTTTACTTTTCAACATGTTATATGTATAAATGAATATTGTAGGTGCAACCATCAATAATTAGCAGCAAACAAACAATTTTTTAATTATAAGTGACTTTGTCAGCCGTTTTGTACCAAACAACCAAACTAAAGACTCATTTCTCTTTTTTAAACTAATTGTGTTTTGTGTTTATTTTCCACTAAATCCCGAGGGCGGCAAGCTGATTATGAAGAATCTTAGCGCAATCGTTACGAGGCGCTGTCGAGTGCATGTCATTCTCATGGGTGGTGTCATTGCGATAGGTTCTATTCCGATAGAAACCGTTCAATCTGTGCGATGTTTGCACGATAGCTCAGGAGTCATCGGTGAATTTCCGTAGAGATAAAAGGGTTTCTGTGGAAATGGATTGTATCGGAATGACTGACACCCTGAAAGTTGCAAGCTATGAAATTTTCAAAAATAAACCCAGAAATTATGAAACACGAAATTCCCATTGAGTGTAAGTGCGAGTTAGCAGACACCACAGGCACAGGTGTCCGGAAGTTTCGGCGCACGGATACCTCGGCGCCGGATTTTTTTTTTCAAGCGGTAAAGTTAAGTAATGTCGAACGTAGTCAGTCCTTGGATCGATTATGGAAACACTGTTTTTTAGAAAGAAGAAAATCTAAAGTGGAAAGATTTTCGAAGTCTCCACACAATTCCTCCAATCTCTGTGTCACTGCAGCATACTTTTTCTTTTGTTTTGCTTCCTCCTTCTTAGAAATGAATCCTTCCGGTCTCATACGGGTCAGCTTTTCTTCACTTTTAAACAAGAGTTGATAACCTTTCAAATCGAGGGGTGGCTTGTCATTAGTTGAGAATTTAAGGCATTATGCCACCCTTCTACGCCGTTATTCGTCCTATTTAAAAAAAAAAAAATAATAATAATAATAATAATAATAATAATAATAATAAATATATAAATAAAAATGGTTACCATAGTTTTCAGCTATCATTATTTTGAAAGAAAAATTGAACATATTATGATTTTACTGAAGAAATAAAAAAAACAGTCTCTCCATAATCGACCCATGTACTAATTACGCACGACGTTACTTAACTTAACCGCTTGAAAAAAAATCAGGCGCCGAGATTTCCGTGCGCCGAAACTTCCTAGATTCGACACCACAACACCACCCATAAGAATAACAAGTACGCACTCGATGACATTAACCCTTCAACGACCAGGTTAGTTCAAAATAAAGCCCCTGATCCGTCTATTAAGAGAAGATAGTTAACTGTTCGTACTTGGGGGAGCTGGAATTGCCTATACGAAGAATTGAAGGCGCCAGACGACATTTTATTTTGTAAGTGTTTTCATTGATAATTACTTTTATCCGGAATGAAGACCCGAACCATATGAAATAGACGTGAGAAGAAAAACAAGAATACTCGGGCTTGGCCCATAAGGGGTTACGGTTAGATCGTTCATAATCAGCCTGCTACAACCGAGGGAGGTGATCACGGAGGATCGGATCGTTCTGGTATCGTTATCGTTTACATACTAATACATAGGTACATACAGGGTGTTTCACGTAACAGCTGCTCATTATGGTTTTCTTGAACAGGTGACCATTTAAAAATCAGGAAAAATCGGTTTTGTAGAGTAATTAATTGGGACCTGAAATTCCATCTAAAAATATTGTTGAGACCCAAAAGGACAAGCAAGGCACATTCCTTATGGGAAATGGCCCCTTGCCAAAAGTTGATTTTATTACATGGATCGACGCCACTCGTCGAGCTGATCAAAAGTTCTCACGGCACCAAAAAAAGTTACCGTGCCGTTTTCGCGCAATTTAAGCTCAAAGTTGAAAAATAACAATAAGAATCGGCATCAGTACGGAGTGCATTTCTCGGAAAAGGACGGGTGATCGGCGCTTCTGTCTCCCGTAAAACAATACTATTGTTCATAGTCGGACCGACCGCACGCACGTATAGTGTCCGTTCCTCTCCCTTATACCCTTTCACACATTTTCCTTTTACTCACTGACCGCATTCCCCTCCACCCATCATAGCCTCATCATAGCTCATTATAGGAAAATGTGTGAAAGGGTATAAGGGAGAGGAACGGACAGTCGGACACTATACGTGCGTGCGGTCGGTCCGACTGTGAACGAACAATGGTATTTTTTTACGAGAGACAGAAGCGCTGATCACCCGTCCTTTTCCGAGAAATGCACTCCGTACTGATGCCGATTCCTATTGTTATTTTTCAACTTTGAGCTTAAATTGCGCGAAAACGGCACGGTAACTTTTTTTGGTGCCGTGAGAACTTTTGATCAGCTCGACGAGCGGCGTCGATCCATGTAAAAAAATCAACTTTGGCAAGGGGCTATTTCCCATAAAGAATGTGCCCCGTCCTTTGTTTTTGTGGGGTTTTTAGGGAAAGGAACGGGGTGTTCATAATCTTGAAATTTTCAAGTGGCAACCCCTACATTGTGATACCTCATTTGAAAGGGCCTATATTTCTAAGAATTTTGGATAAACCGGAAGTCGATATCTTTTTTCGTCTTTGAGATGTCGAAGGTCGAATTTCGATTTAGGACCAATTCTCGATCAAAAAGAGTCGTATTATAAAAAATTGAACATGTTTAATACTTTCCTTGATGAGTACTTTGAAGAAAAAAATACGAATTCAGAATCAAATAAACCGGAAGTTGACTTTTAGGCACCTTAAAATTTTTGGCGGAAAAGCCCCCATTTATCAACATTTTCAAATAGCAACCCCTATTTTTCAATATCTCATTCGAAAGAGCGTAAAAAGTTATACATTTCGGTGCAATCAAAAGTTCGATATCGTTTTTCTTATTCGATCTTTCGAAAATCGAAGTTAAATTTTGGACCATATTTCGACCCTGTAAAAAATTTGTTCAGTTTTTGAACAAAGTTCAGTGTTCAGTTTTTTGTTTTACGACTCTTTTTGAAGGAGTTCAGAATTTACAAGAATTGGTCCTAAATCGAAATTCTACCTTCGATACCTCGAAGACGAAAAAAGATATCGACTTCCAGTTTAAGCCAAAATGTGTAGAATTCTACGCCTTTTCAAATGAGGCATCACAATATAGGGGTTGCCATTTGAAAATTTCGAGATTATGGGGGAGCCCTCCCTGAAAACCCTCCAAAAACCAAATTTTGGGTCGTAACAGTATTTTTAAATAAAATTTCAGGTCTCAAACACAATAAATCCGATTTTTCCTGATTTTTTTTAGGGTCACCTTTTCAAGAAAACCATAGTTAGCAGGTTACGTGAAGCACCCTGTATAACCTTATGGGTGGCTCAACTGATCGAATCGTTCTGAGCCCGTCGTAACCAGAGATTACTAAGCCAAAGAGATATGGCAAGTCCTATCCCCGCCATGTTAGAAAACCGTTAATCGACATTTCGTAAAAAACGCCTTCAAATAGGCCGTGATACAATACGGCGTACCACCTGGTGGACCATTTTTCATAAACATTGCTATTACTGCTGTTAAAGGAAATAAATTCAAGGCACACACTTTTCTGAATTTTTTTACTTTAC
This sequence comes from Trialeurodes vaporariorum, assembly GCA_011764245.1. Lineage (NCBI taxonomy): Eukaryota > Metazoa > Arthropoda > Insecta > Hemiptera > Aleyrodidae > Trialeurodes > Trialeurodes vaporariorum. Next base: position 50,021,333 of record VMOF01000002.1, read on the forward strand.
AAACACGTTGACAAAATGGAAAATGTCAAGGGAAAACTTTAATCACTAAAAAACCACTAAAACTTCAATCAAAAGTCATTTACTGGCAGCCGAACGCACTTCAGTTACTTTCAGAATTGTTTACAAAAATGGTCCTCCAGATCGTATGCCAGTTTGCCTACTTCGTAGGCGTTGATTAACAGTTTTGAGCAGTTCTGCCATATCTCTTTAGCTTAGTAATCTCTGGTCGTAACGATTGAAACGGACGAAAGGAAACAATGAGTCGGGGGCTGCCGTAATCTCAATCGTTTGAACTTTGAAGTATGAAGAGGTAAGGATGAGGATGAGATTACCTGCGCGATCAAGTTGCGCAGAAGCAAGCCCATTTGATTTAATGCAAACGATAATGATAACAATACCTCCCCAAAACGATCCGATCCTACGTAATCGCCTCCCAGGGTTTACTTGCGCACCTCTTTACTTACAATTTGTTGTTTAATAAATCGCGATGGTTATGAGTAAAATCTGTGGTAAGGTTAATTTTCGAAAGGTATGAGGTGGGTAAACGTAAACTTACTTGTGCTCCACTGGAGTCGCTTCCACCAATCAGGTTGATACTTTGCCGAGCGCTTTAGAAAACGTAATGAATCGGTTCTACATGACGTCATGGAAAACCTTGTTTTTACATGATATTTTCACGAATTTGAGTGTATGCGTTCTAGTTTCTTTGACGTAGTACAACCGTTGTCTTTAAGCCTTTTTCTTCTCACGTAACCATTGAATAAAGCTGTCGATCTCTAAGTTTGAAACTACCTATCGATACTTTTGAGGCAGGATTTTTCCAGGAATGTTTTGTTTTTGCTTTTCACGTTACAGTCTGTGACAAGTATGGCAATTAACAGTCTTGAAAATAGTGAGACGTAACAGGGGTCACTCGAGAATGGAAGAAATGAGATATGGACCGAAAAAACTGAAAGCCTACATTCTTTTCTGAAAATATCGACCCATGACGTCTTCACCAAACTGATCATTTGAGTTCTACCCTATTCCACGATGATAAAATTGGGCCAACCAGGGGATCATGTACCGCTGTATTCGGAAAAAAGTGGATAGGATTTTGAATGAATGGACTAAATAAATCAATTTCATTTTCTTTTTTCCAATCAGATGAAAAATTTTCCCATTTGCTCGTCATTTATTGTAAAAAATTAAACTTCAAGCAAACAAGAATGGTACAGTAAATTACAAAAGATAGTTAAAACAAGTGGAAGGTAACAAACGTTTTAAACATAATCTATACAGGTATAAAATTACAAAATAACAAAAGGTAGTCGTAAGGTAAGAAACTTGAGAGTAAAATATAGTAAATTTTACAAACGATTTACGCCATTATGGGCCTAAGTTTACTCCAAAGAAGGGGGAACGGTATCTTTACCATAACTTGACCCTTCATCCAGGCCTGAGATATTTATAGTAAGTCGGGTTTTGGATGCTAGAAATGAAGATCGAATGAAAAGGCAAACTGGCAAATTGGGTGCCAAACGGTTAACACTTTTTGACCCCAGACAACTATTCGTCTTCTCATTTTGTATTTCTGCTAACACCACTGAGTAAATATTAAGACTTGGGGCAGAAAAATTATCTGAAGTAGATCACTTGATAAGCCTATCGCGGCTCCACTGGTAGGGTGAAATCGCTTATCATTGGAAATGAATAAAAATTTGATAAAATAAAATAAAATAAAATAAAAAAACAAACAAAACAAACTAGAAAACTAGACTAGATTAGAGATTAAGTAAGTACCATCATATATAACAAGTATTTTTCTTTTTTATGTCTACAAGCTGAGGATAGGTGGCGGCGTTCAATTAACGGTTAGTTTCAAGTAGGAAATCAATAAGAATTGCTTTTAATAGCGCGTCTTATTTGATGCTATTCGACTGTAGTCTTAAAACACGTTATTTCCACGATGAACTTTAGTTCGTAATTACTCGCCGAAAGGGCTTCAGAAACACCAACAAAATGTTTCAGGAAGGTTTTTATTTTTTTATTTGTTTGTTCATTTTATTCTTCAATACGATATAGATACTAAATCAATACCAAATACTTCAACAAAATAGAGCACGGGTCCTGTTGACTTATTAAAAGTACAGTTGATGCAACTTGATAAAAATCCAAGGCATCGAATCGATTTAAGTATTGTGTTTTGATTCACAATAAATCGTAACTAACAATAAGTCATCTCGGGTTTTCATTCACCTCTTTACAGGAAGAGAGGTCAGGTGGTACACGGAAGTGTGGGTTGTAGTGATGTTCTGATCCTAAAGTTTTTTATATCAGATCTTTGAATAGAAGCAGGGCTCACAATCGACTGAGACCATACTACTGGTTACCTTACATCTACTAGATACTTTATCAAAAAGTCTCGGTGAAACCGAAGGGCTGGTATTCCTGCAGAGGGATACAAATTATTGTTAGTGTTTTTGGAATACACGTCCATAACGAGAAAGATATATGAAAAATCTCCTTTCACGGTGGGTAGGGGTCCAAGATTATCTACCAAAACTAAATCTAAGAGATCCTATGATGGAAATGAAGCTTGTCTGGATATTTTTTGTTCCAGTTTGAGAGGCAGGAACGGAAAATGCCCCTCACTTTATGCTAGTTATGAGGGGACCAGCGGTACAATTTATCTAGTGTTGATGGGTGTTTTTATGCCTAAAGGGTCAAAACTGAAACAGATGGTCTATGAAAGTTTCCTATACCATGTGGTAATCGTTGACATAATTGTTTCAAAAATAATCGAATTCAAGATTTTAGATTGCACGTGAGGTTTTAAGAAAGTGTTTCATGCTCACTCGTAATCCGACAGGAATTACAGTTTATCTAACGGTATTTACGACCCTCAAACATAGAAGTAGTAATATCTCTAAAATTTGGGTGTAGGGGTAATCACCAAGAATTATCGATCCAGTCTACAGTCCAGATAAAAGCCAGTTATGAAACTGTAGATTAGTGAGTCGATGGAATATTCGAGAAAACGCATCTGTTTCTAGAAATTAACAAAAGTAACAGTTGTTTTAGATCAGCTTCCAATCGTTAATTTTGAATTTTCTATTTATCTCTTGGTCAGTGAGGTAGTTGGGGGTTAGAATTACCAATATTAAGGGGCATACCATTACTAACAGGAGAAACGTAATGATCATATATTTTTTAGGTGTAACATTAGATATAGTTGAATTTTAGCTTTTAAGCTGCTGGATAATTAAATGCCATTCAATTAATCGATAATACTAGTTTGCAATTATGAGAGATGCTGCTAAGCAAGCTCTCTTTCCTGCCGTTTAAAAAATAATAAATACTACCTTTTTCAAAGAAAGATCTTGTCCGTTGGAATAAAAGAACAACCATAAGGCTGTAGTGATTTGACTAATTGTACACAGGATAAAGGCTGAGACTAAATGGTTAAAATTTGGGTTATCGAATCTTTGGGAAATTTTAAACAAAAACAGATCACATTTCGAGTAAGAGAGATCTGAGAACATAATTTTGACTTGAGTTCATTATCATTTTCGGTCAAGCTTCTGACCACCTCAAAAGAGGCTCTAGGTTTAATAAACACATACTCTAACGAGAAAAGTTGAGAATTCCGGTGAGCGCAGCTCATACTTTTCTTTTCCATGACTGTCTATTAGCAAAAATAACTTAGGCCTATGTTGACAAAAGTTTTACCAGGAAACATTAACACAATTTGATTGGTAAGTAACTAAATCGATACTTAGGTTTACGTTGAGCAATATTACGCAACGCTGGATTTATTTGTCAATGGCCCGGTATCGAAATAGGAAGTCACTCTCAAGTAGAGAGCTCACATTTAAATGAAAAACATTGGTCCGGCGAAGCTTAGGTCGACTTGAATCAGAAATCTAGCAGATTTGGACTAGATATTCCTGGAAGACACAGTCCAATTGTAAATAGAATGTCAAATTCGAAACCATTGTGACTGCTCGGGTCTTAGAGGATTGCTTCGTTTAACCATATAGTGCAATCTCGGTCCCTGTAACATCCATGGCTTCATAAGTTTAATCTGGAATAGCATGAAAAAAGGGACGATTTATGTCTAAGTTTGATAGAATGGTTATCATTTTTCTTCAAAAGAGAAAGATGATTGGAGTTGGCTAGAGATGAACATTGAAAATAATTTGGTGCTCTGGCTTGACATGGTTGAGTTACGTATTTTGTGTATAGATGACCGCCTCATCACAATAAATTGTAAACAACCGAGTAAAAAATAATTATTTTAAAACAAAAACAAAAACCAAAATAACCTTTCTTAGAGAATTGAACCGTAAAAATAGTTCTTTTAGAATTTAGAATTAATCCGTAAAAAAAAAAAATAAATGGCGGGAGCCACCAGGCCAAGTCCCCCCCCCCCCTTCAGCAAGAAGTTGCCGATTTTGGATACTTATTCTGTTTCCTTTACAGTAATGCATGTCAATTCAATGATGTTGCCGATTAAATGTGGTCTGACGAAAGCAGGAATTACATTTATGAGCCTATCTAAACTATGATATGATACCTCATCATATTTTGGAAAATAAATTTTAAGAAATACCTACCGAAAAAAGTTAATGGTATTTAAAATTATGAATAACATAATCATAAACATCATTCTCGTAATCAGCTTTATGAGTAAAAATCATGCTGATCCGATGTCTCCTGTAATGCCAAAGCACAGAATACTCTATTCAGAACGAAAACTCTAATTCATTTTTAAACATTCTGTACTTTGGGTATATTCGGGTCCGCCATGTTGGAAAGAGAGCATTTTTGGCAATTTCGGCAAGTGGCCGGGTTGAAATTGGTTCCGCGTCAAATCTGAGAGTAAATAAAACCTGAAAAGAGCACTCCGCCATCTTGAGAAGTGAGTAAACACGGTTGCAAGTTTGTGCTGGTAAATTCCAAATCTTGTTTCCATTGGCTCTTATGGGAGCTTCCTTTCTGAGCGTAGTATTCTGTGGCCAAAGACCCACATCTTTGATGACAAAGATATGAGAGGGAGGAGAAGTGACGAATTTCTGAGATTATTAACGGTAGGAATGGTCTATCAACTTAAGGCTTAAACGACTCTGGCCTTGATTGATCCCGGCCTTAAGGGCTATGAGACTAGCTCAAAACAATGCTTCTATGGCGAGCGCGATTCCGGTTTAGTGCTCGCTGGAGCTTTAGGTAGTCGACATACAGGGTGTTTCACATAACCTGCTCACTATGGTTTTCTTGAACGGGTGACGATAAAAAAATCTGGAAAAATCGGTTTTATAGTAACTCGGACCTGAAGTTTCATTTAAAAATACTGCCACAATCCAAAATTGGGTTTTTGGGGGGATGTCAGGGGAGTGCCCCCTTAATCTCGAAATTTTCAAATTGCAACTCCTATCTTGTGATACCTCGTTTGAAAGAGGGTAAAATTCTTAGCATTTTGGCTTAAACCGGAAGTCGATATCTTTTTTCGTCTTCGAGATATCGAAGGTCGAAGATCGATATAGGACCAATTTTCGAAAATTCTTAACTCCTACAAAAAAAGTCGTAAAACAAAAAACTGCACATGTAAAATGCTCTACTTGATGAGTACTTTCAAGAAAATAATACGAATTTACAATCAAATAAACCGGAAGTCGACTTTTAGGCACCTTAACATTTTTGGCGGGAAAACCCCCATTTCTCAAAATTTTCAAATGGCAACCCCTATCTTTTAATACCTCCTTCGAAAAGGCGTAAAAAGTAGTGCGTTTTGGCGCAATCAAAAGTCCGATACCGTTTTTCTAATTCGATGTATCGAAAATCGAAGTTCGATTTAGACCATTTTTCGACCCTGTAAAAAACGGATCCTATCGTAAGATACATCATTCAAAAGAACATAAAAAACCAAGAATTTTAGTGCAAACCGGAAGTCAATACCTTTTTTCGCGGTCGAGATATCGCAAGTCAAAATTTAAGGTAGGCCCTAACCAAAGACTAAATTTTGACTTGCGATATCTCGACCGCGAAAAAAGGTATTGACTTCCGGTTTGCACTAAAATTCTTGGTTTTTTATGTTCTTTTGAATGATGTATCTTACGATAGGATCCGTTTTTTACAGGGTCGAAAAATGGTCTAAATCGAACTTCGATTTTCGATATATCGAATTAGAAAAACGATATCGGACTTTTGATTGCGCCAAAACGCATTACTTTTTACGCCTTTTCGAATGAGGTATTAAAAGATAGGGGTTGCTATTTGAAAATTTTGAGAAATGGGGGTTTTCCCGCCAAAAATGTTAAGGTGCCTAAAAGTCGACTTCCGGTTTATTTGATTGTAAATTCGTATTTTCTTCTTGAAAGTACTCATCAAGTAGAGCATTTTACATTTGCAGGTTTTTGCTTTACGACTATTTTTGTAGGAGTTAAGAATTTTCGAAAATTGGTCCATTATCGAACTTCGACCTTCGATATCTCGAAAACGAAAAAAGATATCGACTTCCGGTTTAAGCCAAATTGCTTAGAATTTTACCCCCTTTCAAATGAGGTATCACAAGATAGGGGTTGCTATTTAAAAATCTCGAGATTAGGGGGGTGCCCCCCTGAAAACCCCCCAAAAACCCAATTTTGGATTGTGGCAGTATTTTTAAATGAAACTTTAGGTCCGAATTACTATAAAACCGATTTTTCCAGATTTTTTTATCGTCACCCGTTCAAGAAAACCATAGTGAGCAGGTTATGTGAAACACCCTGTACATTCGGACTGAGTAAAATAAATAACTAAACTAGTAAAAGAAAAAGTAGCACGCTTAAAGACTGATGCGAGTTAAAATGTCTGGAAGAGTGAAAGTTACAAAACTAGAAGAAAGGAAAACGATACACTACCGTCGATCCTAGAACGATGTGTTAATCCTGAATGGTAGATGTGTCATCTGCATGTGGGTAAAGTGGAAAAACGCTGAAAAAGAAACATAACGTTGCAAAGTAGTGTGTTGATTCTACAGGAAAAAAGAAGAAACCGATCCGATCGATGGAATTTAGGTCCAGCCATAATGCTTGAGAGGAATTACTTCGTTATCGAAACACTTACGTTGCGGTATCGCTCAGAAAGGAGCGTTGACAAACCCGACGGTTGTGAATTCACGTTGCAAAGTGTGGACATTTTCTGCCCAAACGCACACAGAACATTCACTTAATCTCAAAACCACCACCGTAATACAGCAGTGGGCAGTGCGGACCTATAAACCAGAGAAACTCGCGGAAAGCAGGTAATGATTCTTTTGATCGACAGAGGGTAGTTTTTATTTTCAGTGGTATTTACATTAGATAGGCAATCAGATGTCATTTGGCATCATAGCCTTTTCTGGGTATTAGAATCGCATTTTTTTTTTCTCTCTCGATTCGACGCGTTATAAGTGAGATAATAGCTGCAGAATGTAGAAAAGTCGGCGCTTTTTACCATCGCGGGCAGTCCGAAGAATGAAGCGGAGCGCTAACTTTCCTACATCACGCATCAATTATCTCGCTTAAAACGCGTATTATCGAAAAGATGCAAGATACCAAAATTCTTTCGAAGAGTTTTTTCCACCTGATTGTAGTCATTAATTTTCAAATTTTTAATCCGTAACATAAAATGTGTGCTATTAAAGGTACATGATTGCCTGAAAAGGAAAACCAGACTTAATTTTTGAATTTTTCGAGGTCATGAATGAAATTATCACGTAAAATTCCCAGTTAGCAAAAACCGTCTTCAATCCGTCTTATAAGGCAAGTAAAGTTGTCTTAAATCCGTCTTTAATCCGTCTTAAAGACGTCTCTAGTTCCGCCCAAACACGTCTTTGAAGACGTCTTACAAATCCGTCTTTAAGACGTTTTTAAGACAACTTCAAAAACCGTCTTACGAATCCGTCTTAAAGACGTTTTTAAGACAACTTTGAAAACGTCTTACAAATCCGTCTTAAAGACGTCTTATAAGACAACTTCGAAAACCGTCTTACGAATCCGTCTTAAAGACATATGAAAGGCGTCGGTCACAATGCTCTAAATTTATAGGTTACGTCTCGAGGAAGCCTAGCTTTCCAAGCTTGCTTGAAAATAGTGAACATTTTCAAAATTTGTGAAAATTTTCGTAATTTTCAAATTTTGAGCAAATCTTGGTAGTTTCCAAACTTAACGGAAATTTTCGTAATTTTCAAAATTTATGAAAATATTGGTAATTTTCAAATTTTCGAACTGTGGACATTTTCGTAACTTTCGAAATTTGTAAAAAAATTTGTGATTTTTGCAAATTATCAATATTTAAGGACTTCAAAACGTTGGAGTCAATCTTCTAGCTATCTTGGCTGAAGACGGCTTTAAAACGGATTAAAGACGCTTTGTAAGTCTGGATTGGAAGACGTCTTAAAAACCACTTTGGAAGACGGCATTCAAGTCGTCTTGGAAGACGTCTTTAAAGACGGATTTACGACGGATTAAAGACGCCTTGTAAGACTGGATTGAAAGACGTCTTAAAAACCACTTTGGAAGACGGATTTAAGACGGAATATAAGGTGTCTTCTAAAATCGACTTAAAGACGCATTTAAGACGGATTTAAGACAAGCTTAAAAGACGTCTTTGGATCCGCGACCATAAGACGGATTTAAGACGTCTTTAAGACGGAATGAAAAGACGTCTTACAAAAGCCCATTTTAAGCCAGATCGGCAAGCCTGATATTGTTATCTGGGTTACCTCAAAACACCAATTTTCATGACATTTGGTTAATATGGTCGCTATTCCTAAAAACCAGAAATTTTTTATAACTCAAGGAGGCTGTAGCTCAAAAGGGGGCATTTCCGGACCCATGCTTATAGGGGGAAAAAGTCTCGTTTTGGCCCCAAATACATGTTTTAGAAGTTTGGCACATGAATTTTGTAACACACTGTAAATTATATATTTTCTTTAATTTTAATTTTTACTGATTTTGGTTTTTTTTACAGAAACTTTTTTTTTCCCGAGCTCCGAAGAGTAAAGCGAGGTAATCGAAGTAGTTTCATGAATTTATTTTTGAGCATTTTTGTTTCCAAACGCTTATATTTCTTTTGATAAATACTTTTCGAGTGACAACAAAAGCTGCATACATGAATCTGTAACCGAACCGAATACCGCTCTAAGTGTAGAGAATCCTGCCTAGGTGTAATTTCCATCAGCGAATAAATTAGCATTTTACATATGTATTACGTTAGCGTGCATAACCATTAAAAAATATTTTTACTTCGGCTCATTAATATTACTAATGTAACTTTTCAAGTCTCGTTTTAATTACTGTGAAAAACATTCGGAAACCTACACCTGAGTAATAGCTTAGAAATCATAAGCCAGATTAAATATACACCTTGAGTTTCCAAGGTCCTCTTTTGAAGACAATTAAAAAAACTTAACGAGGAAGTTATTTCGACTCAGAAGAAGGAGCGTGGTCGGCGAATTGAATACATTGTGAGTGGACTCCTTGGATTTCGGCTCTTGTAGGCCACTTGCAATGATCAAATTCAAAGCGATAAGTAGGTAATGTATAGGCTTACCGGAACCAAACTCTAATCTACAGATAAATCTGACATTTTTTAATTGGTCAACTATTAAAGTGAAACTTTTGGGATTTGTTCAAATTCAAATTAAAAAAAAAGGAAAAAGTAAAAAAAAAAAAAAAAAAAAAAAAAAAAAAAAAAATTGAGTCTCAATGGGGCTCTTGCAAACTTTTACTACAGGGGACTGAAGAGTCGATTCTTGCATAAAAACCTGTAGAAATGACAATGACTGCACAAAAAAATCACGAAATTCACTCTCAGAATCGGGCTTAATGGCGGAGAGACGCAGGTATCATGGGAGATTCCTATCTAATTTGAGACGTATCTCTGTGATTCCGTAGAGGAAACGCCAAATTAGTCAGGAATCTCCCGTGATACCTTCGTTGAGCCGCCATTATGATCTTGCCGTTATAGCAGTAATGTGAATTTATTACTGAATTTTAGACTTTCTTAGTGTGGTTTTCGTGATTCTTGCTGGTTTTTACAAGAGAATGGATTATTCATTTGTGAACAGCAAGGTACCTACTTTAAGATAAATTGCGATCGCAAGTCTATAAGCTGATTGGCCGAGAATTCTCACCAGACTCGCTGAGAAAACTTAAAAATGGACAAATTGCAATATACTGTTTTTGATGGAGGTATACGAAATTTAGGACCTACTCAATAAGTGTTCCGAGTTCGGAATTGAAACATATAATAAAAAAAGATACACATTTACGTCTCGCCTTTAGAACGCACAGAAACAACTGCTAGTACGACAAGATACGGTAAACTTCCCTCAGTCCTGCGATGAAGATTTTTTGAAAGCAAAAACAAAATTGAAATCCCAAGTTTTTGTAACTTCTTAAACGTGGTTACAAACCCCATAAAATGTGTAAGTCCCGATACGAAAATGACCAAAAAATACCAAAATTAAATTAAGTCCTGCAAGGTAGAGGGAGAATAAGTATGGGTAATGGCGGATCCAGAAAATTTGACGAGGGGGGGGCACCCTGTGAAATTTGAATCGTCGGAGGAAGCAATTTGGGGCTATTTTTTGTTGAAAAAGGCAAAACTTGAGGCTTCTGGGGGACGTGCCCCCGGCTTCCCTGGATCCGCAACTGCGTATGGGCAACACCACCCACCATCATTGCTGGACGGCTCTGAAAAGCGTCTTCGCCGCCATCTTGATTATCTCCGTCATCCGGCGTAAATGTGAACAATTCTTCAAGATGGCAGCAAGCGGCAAACACGCTTTCCAGAGCCGACCAGTAATGATGGTGGGGGGAGGGGGTGTTGTTCATACCGGTTCTCCATCTACCTTGGAAGTTCCGAATTAAAGTGGGCGCATGTATAGTTAGATAATCAAAGATCCGGTTTGAAAAATAGGGTAAAATTAACACCCTCTGAAGCTTCTGCTCGAGTGTTGGATCGAGCTACAGAAATGCAAACGAATGAGCTCAAGAAGGCGAAATATTATTCCGTGTTTTGTTCCTGTTGGTGTTAGAGTAATCTTTGAAGACATTACAGCCCCCTCCCCCCCCCCCCCCGCTGCTTCAAAATACCTTCTGCGAAATACCCTCTGCGAGGAGGAGGGGTGTTTACTGTTCAACCAAATTTTGGGCAATTTTACAACCATTCTCAATTGATGAATTATTAGAAAGGCATTAATAAAAAAAACTTCTTGACTCTCAACCCCCCCTCCCCCCATACCCCATAACTCCCTGGAATTTCCATGCTAAGGAAGGACGCCGCAAACTCCAGTCGCTATCACACTGTTTTTGAAATGCGGTCCGAGGACTACATGGGTATGTATATTTTAAAAGTATAGGTACCAAGTTCCTGCTAATCAGGAACAGCCACATTACAATAACAGCGTTAACGGCGATTTTTCTTAGCTCGGCAGAGTAGAAACGAGCAAGATAGGGTGATCAGGTAGCAGGAGCCGGGTCAAATTGGAACACGCGAAGTCTCACTTAATTTCATCCCAAAGGATAAAAAAAAAGTCAATTTCATTAAGAGCAAGCGTGGTCATCATGGTCAATGTTGATTGTTGATAAGTGCCTAATTCAAAGACGGCCTCTGACTGGCTGAAAAATGGAGGGCCAATCCAAGGCAATATACAGGGGGTAACAGATTTATCCCCCCCCCCTGTCTAACTTTTGAAAAAGTTGCGGTTTGGACCATTCTTCATAACTTTAGATGAACTTTATTTTTTGGGGGGTCAACCCCCCAGGGGGGCTCTCTCAAAAATTTCAATTAGCAACCCCTATCTTGTGATACATCATTTGAAAAGGGCATACAATTTTAAGACTTTTGGCGCAACTAGAGGTCGATATCGTTTTTCGTTTTCGATCCATCGAAGTTCAAAGTTGGATTTCGACCCATTTTCAAAAAATCAGAACTCCCATTTGAAAAGTCGGAATTGGACAGACTAGGAGTCTAAAATACTCTCAAAAGCAAGTACTTTTCAGGAAAAAAATACGGTTATGCCATACATTTAGTCCAAATTTGGTTTTAGAGCCCCCCCCCCCAACAGTGTTCTGAAAAATTGCCCCTCAGGGGGGCTATCTCCAAAATTCCGAGGCACGACCCTATCGAGTGATACATCGCTCAAAAGCGCACACTAAATTGAGCATTTTGGCGCAAACCGCAGGTCGATATCGTTTTTAGTTTTCGATACATCGGAATTTGACAACGGATGAAAATCCAACTTTGCCATTCGATATATCGAAAACTAAAAACGACATCAACCTGCAGTTTGCGCCAAAATGTTCAGTTCAGTGTGCCCTTTTGAGCGATGTATCATTCGATAGGGGTCGTGCCTCGAAATTTTTGAGATAGCCCACCTGAGGGGCAACTTTTTAGAACACTGTTGGGGGGCTCTAAAATCAAATTCGGACTAAATGCATGGCATAACCGTATTTTTATCTGAATAGTACTTGCTTTTGAAAGTATTTTAGACTCTTTGTTTTCCCAATTCCGACTTTGCAAATGGGAGTTCTGATTTGTTGAAAATGGGCCAAAATGCAACTTAGAACTTCGATATATCGAAAACGAAAAACGATATCGACCTCTAGTTTGCGCCAAAAGTCTTATAATTGTATGCCCTTTCAAATGATGCATCACAAGATAGGGGTTGCTAATTTAAATTTTTGAGAGAGCCCCCCCTGGGGGTTGACCCCCAAAAAATAAACTTCATCTAAAGTTATGAAGAATGGTCCGAACCGCAACTTTTTATCTCAACTCGTTCAAAAGTTATACAGGCTGGGGGGGGGGGTACATCTGTTACAGCCTGTAGATTATACAAGCATGCTCATCTAACTTCGTGCCATAAATTCAGTGGCGCGCAGTTCAAAATTTGAATCCAAGATGGCCGACAAAAGCATAAAAAGACGACGACTCACTCGGGCGAATTCGAGAGTATCGCCCGAAGTCTCCCGAGTGCGTCGTCGTGTTTTTCTGCTTTTGTCGGCCATCTTGGCTGCAAATTTTGAACTGCGTGCCACTGAGTTTGTGGCGCGAAGTCAGATGACCATACCTACACATATAATCTATAACCTTGGGGCCAATGAACTATGAGGCTTCTCGTAGAGTAAGGTTATGCTAACTATTCTCAAGGTGGACTTTTCTCCAACTTGATTCGGCTCCAGACGATGGAATAAAGGCGCGCAGTAGTAGCAGCGTGTAACAAATAAAACGAATAATGAGTGAGCGAGAAGCGAGTGTCTACATATTATACATCTGTTCCAGTCGTATGCCCCCAGCATGGAGTCATCAGAACAAACCCTTTCAAACACTGAATCTTAAATGAAAATCCGATTCATGTTTTTCCTTTTCTCGGTTAGTGTGCTTTAAAATGAGCTGCGGGATTATTTTTAACCTTTTACCTTTTTTAATTAATAAAATAGCAGGCAAAAATAAAGGTTAGAACAAAGGCTTAAATGGTCCAGATAATTCGAGAAAATCGATTCAATAAAATAGCCACTTCGGAAATTAGGTTTAAATACTGGAGCTTCTTTACGTTTCTTTTTCTTCAGTGGTTTATAGAGTACTTTGGTACAAGTTGAAGTTCTTTGTTGGACTTACAACTGAAAGAATCGAAGAAAAGAATGATTGGGAAGAAGGCTGAGATGGTTCCGATAGCCCCAGGAAATTGGTTCAAATAGTCCCAACCAAAGTAAGTTAGGTTACTCAAAGTCAGGTGAAAAGTAAACGAACAGGTAAACAAAAGAACCTATAAGCTAAAAGTCACGGAAAATGGGTTCACTTAATGCAAAATATCAACGGTTAGAATATGAATAAGGAACACCTACTCACCGTAGCAAAAAATTTATATAAAGCCGGTTTGACGGCAAGAAGATTGTTTTTCTTGAAGTTGTAACCTCACAGACACATGCAATGACAAATTCTCATTGTTTTTGCTGATAAATGATAACCAGTGCGCTAATAACACCCTCAATTTTTGCAACATTAAAAAAGAAATCCCAATTTGTTACTGTTTCTTCGGTGATTCAAAGTACTGTGGCTGGCGGCTAACCCCACATTGCCCTAGTTCATTTCGTGTATTAAATGTCCAATTCATAACACCTGGGGGTAAATAATGTTTGGACATCACGGTTCTCCTCTTAGTATGTTGCGTAATTACGAGGGGTTATTACCAGTTCAGACCCCTCATAAGCGAACACCAGTCATCTACCGATGACCGCTCGTAAGTACCGAAAAGTCCAAACATGATTTGGCCCCAGCCCCACCTCCAGTAGTCTATTTTACTGTTAATTAATATTCGTAAGCTTTTACTTTCAGCAATTTAAGGGTAATTTCAAAGGCATAGATCAGCAAAAGGATGGGAGCACTAAAAACATACAAAATGCACTCCGAAACTGACTAAATGCTTTTAAAAACGCGAACGTACAGGCGGCGATGGGTATAAATAATTGGAGAGTCCCACTTTAATTTTGATACTCTTCCTATGCTGAGAAAGAAGATTCACGCCAAGAGAAAGTGGTCTCTTATTGGCCACTTCTTCATAAAGTGAAAGTATTATTGTATGGGAATCTCCCTTCATTAGTGTCAAAAACCGCCGCGCCGTAGCGTTCGTTCATTTAAAAGAATTTCGTGAGATTAGGAATGCATTTTGTAAGTTTATAGTGCTCTAGCTCATTGTTATTGTCGGTGGTTTTTACCGCTAAATCGACCCTGAAATCGCTCATAGGAAAAGCATGCAACAGCCCCCTTGACTATAGCTGCAGCCACACCTAATCTGGTTGTAACAGTCTGGCCGTGTCATATTTTTAAACTTGTCGTACGTGACTGTTGCATTCGTTGCTGACCCGACAACAAATATCATAATCTGATAAGTGCGCATCAGACTATAACATTGTAAGACAATCCAAGGTACCTGCAAACTGTTAACATGTCAGTCCGATAGCGCTGTAGTCTTTGTGACCAAATCGGGAAGCCGTGTTATTCAAATTTTGGTTTTCCGATTTGGCGAGATCCCATTGCCACTACATATAAGAAATAAAAGATTTAGAGCGCTGTCCGACTGACTTGTCGAAAATAGACCTTGCGACAATCTGAAGAGGTACTAATTAATGGCGGATTCCAAACTGTGACAGTTAGACCAAATGTGACAGCAGCTTAGGACAACAACCATTGAGTGTCACATTCTCCACCCAAATTCATGATATTTAGATAATCAAATAAGCATGGTGATCAGATGCTGATCTTTTCTTCATGTCATTATAAAATCACCAAAAAATCAGTTTCAATTATCATGCTGGAAACAACTTACTATACCTTCCCTACGAATGCAAATAGTTCCCACCCAGTTCGTCAGAATTCAAGGTAAATAAGTGTTTGGCCGAAAGAGTGTAGGAATTGCCAAAGAAACAAAGCGAGCGGAAAAAAATAATGTTATAGAACCTATTTTTGAATTATCCTGTGTAAAATCAATTTTGGCCGCGAACGACAGCATCTTGTAGACAGAATTATTTTTGACCTCTCGTTTAAAATATACCGGATATCAAAGTAGATAGTTAGATACCCCAAAAATTATCGGGTAGAAGAGCTGTACAAAAATGATACAGTCGACAACTGAAATATCATACGAAGATAAAGATGTTGCCACAAACTCGGGGTCGCTGGTACCTTCACTTCACAAAGCGATGCTGATATGGCGTACAAATGAACTTGAATAACCCCTAAAAGAAAGGCCACGTCTCTTCCTCATATGACCTCCTGTTTGCAGCGATAACTTTTGTCTCGCACGATTTTTAGTCTGCTGGGTATCACGATAATAAAATTATTCTACCACGCACTCTTCTAGCCAAAGATAATTAAAACTCAAAGCAGAGTTTTAAAGTATGAAGCAATAAAGGCTCTCCTGGACCAGTCGACATTAGAAATATAAGATCGCAGAAGCTATTGATATTCAAAAGAAAAAAAAGGGAAAAAATCACCCTGAAAGAACCAATAGTTTTATAGCAGGAATAATTTTAATGTAGACGATTTTTTTAGTCTAATTGAGGCGGTAGCTCGAAGAAGGGCCCATAGGCGTATGGGCCCTTTTTGCGGAGAACGCTTAAATCGATTTGTCATACCCTCAAATAGCTATCCTGAAAATTTCGTGAAAAAATATTAAGTTTTCAGTGCAGGAGAGCAATTTGAAGATAGTGGGGTTAGGCCGATATTAGAAAAAACGTCATTTTTTTTTTTTATTTTCCGTGTTTTCGTCAAGAGTTTGAGAGTCACAATGAAAATGTTGATGCAGCGTCGCTTGTTAACGTATAATCTGAAGGAGCTGAGTAAGCATATTGACTAGTATTAAGATGTAGAAACACTAGGGGCGTAAGAGGGGGGAGGGGTGCCAGACACCCCCCCCCCCCCCCGACGTCGGATCCCTTATTTTTGTTTCCTATTATTATAATAAAAAAAGTATACTAATACTATGTAATCTCACTTCTTTGTTGGCGTTTTTGTTCATTGGAATGTTGGTATCATTGAATTTCACTCTAAAAAGTATGAACAGCTCTGATCCAGTGGCGTAGCGTGCAATTTGGCAACGTTGCAGTTCGTTCATTTAAACCCATGAAAAAGATCGAACCATTGGGTGTTCATAACACCTTCGCATTCGACTTTTTGCATGGGTTTAAATGAACACAGTACAACATTGCCAAATTGCACGCTGCACCGCTGCTCTGATCCAAAACCAAGGAGAGGCTTTCTCGAGAAGTAACCGAAATTTAATCGAACGTTTTTCCACTATTTTTGCTTAAAATGTGCAAATATCTTCAAAAGGCATTGCCTTTTACATAAAGTAGTTTATTCTAGGCAAATAGCTCCTAAATCCATGCTCTTCCTGTGAATAAGAAAGGAAAAAATATTACTTTATATTAGAAAAGTGTGTTCTCTAGAATAGGGGCCCATTACACACCCCTGGTTTTTCCCACTGTGCGACCAGTTTTTTTGTAATTTGTTGAATCCTATGAGACTTAAGTTGTTCCCTAGGAAATGTACGACGAGGATCAGCCGCAGTTTTTGTCAAATTATTCTTTAAAATGGTTTTTTTTTTACCAATGAAAACTTTAAAGCTGTTTTTCTCAAAACTTGATTTTTGCCCATGGGCCCTTCTTCTAGCTACCGCCTCAATTGTAAGTGAAAATTAAGGACACAGAGAGGTCCTCTCACCAATTTTGCTCCTCCCTAATTTTCAAACAATGTCTTGTATACTTCCAATCTGCTCGTTTTTTGGATCACAAAATACCTCAATCAGAACGGAAACTCCCGTAATATAGTAAATAGTATCAAGATTAGGAATTTACTATGGCACGAAGTGGCAACCGTCTTTACTCACTATTCAAGATAGCAGGCGTGTTTTTCGAGGTTCTAATTTTGACCGTAATAGGGACCACAACCAATCACAACGTGCCGGACCGGAAGATGCCAGAAGTAAAAAATATTTCAAAATGAATACCTAAGTAAAGTTTCCGTTCTGGTTACAGTATTCTGTGCTTAGATGACTCGCTTTCAACCATAACTATTTAATCCCATTTATATTTTAAAATTTGTAATCCACTATCCCCTCTAAAGAAAGCCCTCCCGCGAAAAATTCCTTCGTCAATTTCAGCGTTTTTTCCTCGCACCTATTTTAGTTTAGATCGAGACGGGATAACGCGACTGCTTTCTTCCACAAATGTCAAGAGCATATTTTTTTTTTTTTTTATAAAATTTACTTCAAGGTGTTTCCTAGTTGATCTTCAAGCAGGGCCGTAGCTACCATAGGGCAAGCGGGGCATTGCCCCGGGGCCCCCAACGGCCTTTTTTATTTTATTTTTTTTGCTGTGTCTGTAAATACTGTCACTCCGATTCACTTAAATCCTTAAAAAATCCCATTTTCATCATCGGTTTCTGTTGCAATTCAGTTCAGCTGTGTGCTTGATGATTTCAGGGCTCCTCCCTTGAAAAATAGCGAAGTTAATAGTGCCTCTCGTGTTCGCTTAAGTAGTTTTTTTTTTTTTTTTTTTTTTTTTTTTTTTTTTTTTTTTTTTTTTTTGGAGCAGGGGCCCCAGAGGGTTTGGGGGCCCACCGCAATGTGAGAACTGCAGGAACCTTATACAGTGTGTTCAGGAAGTCCGTCCCCCCCTCTAACTTTTTGTCGGTTGATTTTTTCAAAAATCGCCGAAACACGTCTAAACTAATTTTTTCCAAGGAATCTTATGAGCTACATGAAAATTTCCGGGGGGCTCCCCTTGGGGGGTTTTTTGGGGGCAACTTCGTTTTTTCAAATGGGAAGGGGGTTTTTTTATTACACCATTCGATTCTCCTTAAAAAATAAAAAAATTTGACGCAAACCGCACCCCAAAATTCCAACTACAACAAAAGTTATGGGGGGGTCAAAGTTTCAAGTAGACCCTTGCCCCCCGATTTTTTTCTCGAACCAGAAAAGTCGTAGAGAGATGAACTTGACGTCAAATGAAAGTTATTATCAAGGGCTACAATCTCACCAAATTTTACGTCCTTACAACCCCCCCCCCCTTCAATTGCATACTCATACGCAACACACGCATTTAAAGTAAATGTATTCTCTGCGAATCAAGTGTGGGTATTGCGTTTTGAGACTATTGTGCGCGGGGAGATGGAGCGCTGTGCTGTACTCACACATACCATTGCTTTTTACAAGACTGGCGCACAGTGTGTCGAGGCAAGTCAATTTCAAACTTACCATTCGTGAAAATCTTATTCGTGTTAATGTTTTCTGGCGTTTCAGGCCGAAAGGTTACGGCTTTTTTTTGTGGCTTTGTTAACTGCTTTGAATCTCCATCAAGACGGCTTTCCTACGATGCTCTTCTTTCTCAAGAAAAAAATAAGGGGGCGCGGAACTTTTGCCTCAGTTGAGCCTTCTTTTGCAATTGAAGGGGGGGTTGTAAGGACGTAAAATTTGGTGAGATTGTAGCCCTTGATAATAGCTTTCATTTGATGTCAAGTTCATCTCTCTACGACTTTTCTGGTTCGAGAAAAAAATCGGGGGGGGGGAGCAAGGATCTACTTGAAACTTTGACCCCCCATAACTTTTGTTGTAGTTGGAATTTTGGGGTGCGGTTTGCGTCAAAATTTTTTATTTTTTAAGGAGAATCGAATGGTGTAATAAAAAACCCCCCTTCCCATTTGAAAAAACGAAGTTGCCCCCCAAAAACCCCCCAAGGGGGACCCCCCGGAAATTTTCATGTAGCTCATAAGATTCCTTGGAAAAAATTAGTTTAGACGTGTTTCGGCGATTTTTGAAAAAATCAACCGACAAAAAGTTAGAAGGGGGGGGCGGACTTTCTGAACACACTGTATCTACGTAACTGGCATTGGCATATAGGGCACAGAGGCCCCAGTCTCCATGTTAGCTTATGTAAGCATTTTTTGGATACTTCTATCTGGAAAACCTCTTTCTAAATCAATTTTGGCAAAAAGTTTATTTCCACCCAAAAATGTTTTCTTGGTTCACTCTCAAATTAAACTCAGAAAACCCATTAAATCTTTGTTTTCAAGAGGTCAAATTTCAATTTTTTTCGGGGGAGGACCCCCGAACCCCCCTTAGGTCTGGGGGGTATTCCATACCCCCCGGTATATGGCTGTGAAAAAAGTGGGAGCATCACTTAACCACCCCACCCCCCGAAACAATCTCAAACTGCACCACGTTTTAAATGCTTCCTTGCCACGATCTTTGGGTAGGCTGTTTTTTTAGGAGCAAGCAGTAAAAAAAAAGAAAAATAATAATAACCACAATACCACGTACATATGTATTAATAGTTATAAAAGTTAAAAAGAGCAAAAGTTTTCTTATCATGGCTATTGATAGAAAGGAAATGGGGGCTTTATGCTGGTAGCCTAAATTTTCACTGAACTTACGGTTTAAACAAGTTCGATATTTATTCTTTTTTCGTGTCCAAAAATTGCTCCAATAAAGTGCGCCTGTGAGTGATTAAATTTGCAGCATTCTCTGAGGGGAAGACCTCCAGACACTACTTAAGAGGGGCTCCCCCACACCCCCAGTCACTTTCCTCAATTTTCAGGGGGCCCCCCGAAATGCATCTTGCCCCGGGGCCCCCACAGGTGTAGCTACGGCCCTGTCTTCAAGGTTGGTTTTTTTTCCTTCTCAGAAACGTCATTTACTTAAAGGGGACTGCAACCCTGAGTACTAGTTGCGCTCGTATGAAAGTAAAGGATGAAAGATGAACAAGATGAACGATAGATACTTGCAATGCGGTTTCCTAGAATTTGTCTCCATTCTCAACAGAAGCAGCCGGAAGATTCATTGGAGGCCTCCTCACTGCGATCCGCTACCGCACCGATGAGAGGTTCTGCTGACCGTGAAAGCAGGCGTGATTCTCTATCATTTCCCAACCCCAAATTTTGAAGAAAAAAAAAACTACGTAAAAAAATGTTCAACAAAATTAATTGTTCTTCAAAATTTGTCTCTTCTACTGATCACGTAGGAATCATAGGAACTGAGGAAGTTGAGAGAGAACGACGCATTTTAGCTACGACCAGTATAATCTTTGCATCAGGGCGACTGTTTTGCATATAATTAAACGCATTTTTCCATTTATCTCAAGGTAAAATTTTTGAATTTCCAGCCAAACTTGGCGACACTGCTCCGCGGTGCGACGGATCTCGGTGACGTCATGCGCCTCCATTCGCTTAACTTAAATTGGCTATTCCTCCGCATCGAATTTAAATTTTCGAGAACACTTTGCGCCATTCGACTCATCTCCACCTACTTTGTCGATTTCCACCCGTCGCTTTCTTCAATTTCAGGAAGGCAGTCTCCTTTATGGTATTTATAACGAAGACCAAAACAAAACACAATGAAAAAATATGCATGCAGGTTAGCTAACATATCCCTCAGAGTCACTTTTACCGGTGGCGAAAATACCCCACAGATTGAACAGAAGCCAACCACACAAAATTGGTTACCTTTTATACATTACCCTTCGTGTTTATCAAGCCTTTGGCTGACCCTAACTAATTTCAAATTTTCAAGTGCATGATAGTACCTAATACTTACATCCCAGTACATAGTCATGTTTATACAAATTTAGGAACTTCCCAGCCGGAGTTTCCTGACCAAAAAATATTTTCATCTTCTGAAAGTGGCCGAAATTAACAATATTGTTGAAGCTAAGATCAAGTGTTGAAAGCCATGCAACTAATTTATTGCATTAATGAAAAATATTAGAAAACACATAATTGGTTACATTAAGAGGCAAATCTCCACCATGCTTTCAAAGATAGATAATATAGTTTGCGAACCCAGATACTTGAAAAAAACGAAAAATAAAAAAATTAAACAACAAAAATGAATGAAAAAAATCATAAACCAACACACGTGAAAACAAGTGAAGTAAAAATTTATTTATTGTAAGAAACACTGACACAATACATTCGACCCAGCTTGATAAAGAACAGAGTTTAAAATTAGTAACCAACCACCCTAAAGCTTTCGCTGGCTGATACATTTTGTGTAAAACCACAACAAAAACCATTAGAAAGGGAAGAATGAGAGAGATAGAAAAAGAGAGGGTGGAGTTCCTTTTGTGGACAAAATTTTACGCGCTCTCAAGAGTCTACAATACCAAATATACGGCACAAAAGTACTACATTAATACCATAGACGAATGAATAATCGTCAGCTTTTCAAATTAGTTTAAAAAAGATCTCGTGATTTTGCGCCCAAATAGCCACGCCACACTTTTGACTCGAACCAATCACAAGCTCCTGGTTAAAATCTGTATATTTTGCATTGATTCAAAGGAAAATATAAACCTATAGCAACGAGCTATACCAATAGAGATTATTTGTGGGACGTGCTTTTGAGGCACCACGGAGGAAGACACGATGAAAATCTACTATGATCCATTCTCACAAGTGCTCGGGTTGACTGTCACTTATTTTTCAAACTTTAAATTTGAAAAAAAAAAATATGATGAATCCATTTGAAATTAGTTTTTAAAAAAATGCAAGTATTTTACAGTGGCCTAGTTGGACGAAGAAATCTGTCTAACTTGAGTGGCCTGGTTGGACACAGAAATCGATTCAACTAGTGTGGCCTATAGCTGGGCACAGAAATCGATCTGTTTCTTTCAGAAGGATTTGCACGATAAATAAAGTAGCACATGACAGAAACAAGCCAAATTTTCTCACCTGGATAGTTGTATTAGAATTCTGTGTCCAGAATACCATTCTAATAAACTTGCACATTACTCAAAAACCAATTTTCGATTAGTTAATTACAATTTTTGTTTTGAGGTTTGAAAAAAAAAAATAAAATGAGGCAAACAAACTAGATCAGATCGTCCATCCTGCCACACTTTGGGATATGACTTATAACGTGTATTAGCCCCTGTATTGGTATAACTCGTTGACCTACAGCCAAACAACTAGGGAGACAGCATATTTTCATCGACATATTCGCTCGTTCGTCTTTTGGTCTATCTCACAGGTTTTCCTTTTCATAATTTAGGACGTCAGAGGTCGTGTGAATCGTAAAAGCATGGAATACGACAATGAGAACGGAAACAAGACTTGAAATTCACCACCAGAAACTGGCACATGTGATTACTCACCTTTTAAGATGGCACACATGTTTTTTGTGGTTCTACTTTTAATCGTGGTAACTTAAGACTAATCTTGCCCCGGTCGGTTGCTGAAGATCGCCGTAAACTCCTGCTCCTCTACATGACGAACTCGAAGATACCCGAAGTAAAATGTGTTTCAAAATTGGTTCAGATTTTCCATTCTGACTGTAGTATTCTGTAGTGCGCTTTGCGCCGGAAACGGCCAGTTTCCAACAAGGCTGACCCAAAGACACTCAAAGTAAAAAATGTTACAAAATGAAATTAATTCGAGTTTCCGTTCTCATTGTAGTGGGCTGTGCTGCTATCTCACAGCACGGGAAAAAGTGTCGGCAGTTGCCCACCAGGGAGAAGGCAGGGCACTGCCCCTACAAGACATTTTAGGAGTCGACGGTATGGTTCACTCTAACATTGACCCCTTTATAGCTTTACATCCAAAATCGTAACATTTTACATTTTTCTTTATTTAGCAACTGAGATGGTACTGTACGTTGAGCATCAATTGTTTTTCTGACTCATATGCGGTTAAAGCGGGCGTTCACATCTCTCCATAATGAAAAATACCAAGCTATCTGTTGCATCTCCATAAGGATCAATGGCAAAATGGTTCATACCTCTCACCTACAACTTCCTCGCTCCAACTGTGCTGACTAATTCTTATGCTTTTTGGAACAGGTGCTTGTCTCCTTCTATTATGTATTTGTACTGGTGCAATAGAGTCCCTTGAAAGAAATGTAGTTAGGGAGTACCGGAACGACGCTTTGTGAACTTGAAAGGACTCAATCGCTTGAACAAGTTTGAAGGTTTGAAGTTCAACGGTGGACTGGTGGTGGACTGGCGAATTTGCCAGCATTCCGGTCCGTTACCATACGTCCTCCTTCTCCTTTTTCCCCTGAACGACTTCTTTGTACTGAGCCTCCGGTGTCTTTGACTCAAGCTCGCTTCCGTGAAAGCCTAAAACCACCGACCAATCAGAACTCGTTGAGCTCGTTGTCGATACTCCCAAACAAAATTGCCTTCCATGGACTTTTTTGTCCAACATTTGCTTGAACGTACAATAATTAGTCCATCGTACCAGTTCACGCGGGACTATGGTCACACTGACCACAGCATGATGGCTAGTGTAAACACCGTCTCATTAATCGTTGCTCGGGATTTAGTCGTTGTTGCTTGTTGTGCAGTGATGTCGTGAAGCTTCTGATAGTCTGTCTGATCTTTTAGAACAACATCGATGAATAGAAAGATATCTCCTTCCACCAGTTTCCTCTGGTTGATTGGTGGGTCATATTCATTAATCGACTGAATTTTCATTTGGATTAACGTTTTCCGATTTTTGTCACCTTAATGTCTCCGCGTCATACTTTTCGGAGTCGTACTGCCAATCACGACTTATTTCTCTCTAGATTTCGGTTTTAGTAAAAACTTTTTAATTTGTGGCGGAAAGCCATTCTTGTTGCTTTCTTCCTTCGTTGAGTAGTTCATCTTTCAAACAAGTTTATCGCATTGAAAACAGATATTATAATCTACCGATTACAACTACGAATTTTCATCCCGTTAGTATAACCTTTATTGGGCAGTGAGATTTGATTGAACCGGCAAACCCGCATATCCGATGAAAGAACAAATTAAAATTAATCAGACAAAACCAATTAAAAGTAGGGTAGGTGGTGGTTCAACTCTGCAGTGCCACAGAGAGCTATTTTAACCTCATCGAGATAAATATGATACGCACGGCTCGAAGATATTAAAAATTAATGAATCGGAAAAAAAATTCACAAACAAGAGCTCAAGTCACCAATCATGAGGATTCAGAGCTTCATTTTGAGAAAAAGCATCTTTGATAAGTTATGGTCTACTTCATGGAATGGTGTTCACCTACTGCATTTAAGTAACCTTCAATTTTTGTTCGTTCATTCATGATTCAAACTCACTAATTGATAAGATTAAAATGGTCTATTGGATGAGGTCGAGAAATTGTTAGACTTACCTAAACATTTAAACAGAAATACTCTATAACCATCCCACAATAGTCCAACTTTTTATTGTAACAATGCAACAACCACCAAGCCTCGGAAAAGCTCACCAAGCCTCAGAAAAGCTGAGATCAATTTGTTATCTTAAAATGAAAGAGTGATGAACCCATTTAAATTGTGTAAAGAGGAAAGAACCGAAGGTGTGTTATAAAGTCATTGAGCGAGAGAAACGTACAGAAAAGAAGAGGAGACCCTAGAGAGTAGCGAAATAAATTACAGAGTGAAAAATGTGGTAAATAATTAATACATAAATTAATAGGATGGAAAGAATGCCGAGATGAAAACAGATATCCCTGGATTATTCTTTGTTCGGACCTCTTTAGATAGATAAAATGTGGTGATTCTGAACACTTGAATATTTAATACGCTTAGGACACTCTATAAACAATAGTTACTTGCCGTTGATGTGTAATGCTTCAATAGCAACATAAAAAACCTGTTGTAATTATGTGTGAATCAGCAGACACAATCAGTCGTGAATAAATTGCAACAGCGAAAAGTTAAAAGAATCTTTGAGATCAAGAGATCGCGAGGATATGAGCACATACAGCGAAAGCTTTAAGTTTGATGGATGTAAAAGAATAAAAAAAATTAAATAAAAAAAAATAAAAAACTAAGTAAACGAAAAATAAATCATCTAAAATATAACAACGTACACATGTAAATTTACAAACCCGCATGATGCAGTAAAAGAAAAATGACCATATCGATTTTGCCTGATGATAATGTAGTTTTTCATACAAGAATAAAATGAAGATCAAAACAGCGAAGCTCGAAGAAAAGAACTTAACCGCCACTCACAAAAGAATCGGTCAGAATAGCTGAATTCTTGTGTATTTTTACGGGCTAGTGACGGTGAGAAAGAGAGAAAGAACGATAGTTTTTACTTTCAAAATTATAGCGTTTGAAGGACTGAGTCCAGAAGGAAACAATTTTCTCTCTGCATTGTCGCAACTCTAGGATTTGGAGTTGCGGCAATGTCGCTCTGCCTCAAGTATGAGTTTAAGTACTACACATATCACTTGTAACACATAGGGTAAAAATAAATCATTAATTAATTATTTTCAGATATAAAGTATGAGTTATGTATTTTTAGAATAAACGAAATATCTTTTGGTTTAATTGAAGTACTTAAGTATTCTATACATTTTTCTACGGACAGGGTTATTAAAAAAAAACCCTCACCCTCTCCCCCTTTTCTTTTTCTAATTTAAGTAACGAAAAAAAAAAAAAAAAAAAAAAAAAAAAAAAAAAAAAAAAAAAGTTTGCCCCATTCTTAATTGTTTTAAAGGCGCCATCTGGATTTGCTATTTTCCCTTAGGATTTGAATGATCGAGAAAGTAATTACCTTTAAAAAACTGCCCTACGCTAAAGGGAGATGATGTTCGCAACTTGCAAAGATAAAAGTAAAAAGAGTAGACCCGCATGAGAAACTTTTAGCCCGTGGACCCCACAGAATCCGCTCATTTCCGTGTTCTAAAACAACCCTATACCTGCGACCGCGGAAGTTTAGACCGTCTCCGAGGTATGTGGTCAATCCACAAGTAATCAAAAGAACAGACAGCGCGCCGTGTGTATTCTTGACTGTCAAAACTTTTGCGTGCGCTATTACAGAAATAAGACCCCCTCCCCGTGAGGGTTTCTTCCCACAGATGAATCGGTTCGAATAAGCGCATCTGGTCTCAGGGGCCAAAAGGGAAACAGGAACTAGATGAGGGGGTTTCTGATGCCGCAGATCCCAATACATAAAACTCTAATCTAAAACCAACGGAAAAAGTAAATTGGAGAAATTAGAACGGTGGGAGGGGGTGTTAGCTTTGGGGGTTTTGGGGGGACTTTTGAGACACCCATCATGTATAAAATACATTCCTGCATTTGACCAAAACAGATTTCGTTCATACTAAAGGATACTATATTTCATTCCTTCATTATTTGCTTGGATGCGTATAAATGATGTACTTCTACCCAAAGGGTTCTCATATGGAAGCTAGTTTTACGAAGTTATAAAAAGGAAAAACTACCGGAAAGACGCTAACCTTTAGACATCCAGCAGATAGCTTTCTTACAGTTTAGAACGTTGAATTAGATCACTGACTCGAAAGATATACATGGGTACAAAAATCCAGCTTTTCTTCGTTTTATAATAGAGCCATTGACGAAAGTATAATGCGCAAAAAGCAACCTAAATCTCTTATTACACCAATGTAAACTAGCTGTGTAGTCTCCTGAAAGCTACGAACGGCTCTCCCTGGTTTTCAAACTCCGGAGGACCATACATTAGACTCAGAGACGCATTCTATCATCCGAACGAAGCGAACCATTTTTCCTACGACAGGGACATATGAAGTGCGTCCATTCTTTTGATAAACTGTTCTGTTGATCAATAAGCGCATTATACTTTCGTCCACAGTAGGAGTGAGACCAACACAAAACATTACTTGCTAAAAGGTCTTCAAACCGACCTGAAGTCAAAAGGGAATGCCTAAAGTCATAATTTGTCAATTCTTTATATACAATGATTTCTAGTCGCCTTGAAAAACTAAAGGTCCTTCCATGTAACAGAACTATTAAATTATTAAAATAATCACGAAAACTACAAAACTATCTTCATTACATAGATCCAATTTCTCGGTCACAGTAATTTGTCATTCTCAAGCTTGGATTTCTCTTCACCGAAATCAAATGTCTAGTTACTTTTGAATCCAAAAGAATGAGAAAACGTCAATACTTTAACCTAATGTAAGACTTTAATTCTGAATTTAGTCCAGATCCAGATCCAGATTTTTGATCTTCCGCCTTACAGAATTTGATCCTTGACTTTCCGAAATCACGCAAAAAATGTATCAATATACACGGATATCGTATTATATTCTAGAGGATAACGTTTTGAGCGAGAACTAAAAGACATCGCACGTTTCTTATGGACCACACTCAAGGTGGAATTTTTTTTTCATAAATCGATTCTAGAGACCATTCTGAGCGACCAATACATACCTTCTTTTGTTGTCATTTCCCTTTTCTGTTCGTACTCTCTGACTCCCATTTGACCCATATTTTGTTTTGCCATTCTCAACTGTTTTGTAAATACTTTCGTGGTGGTCAATTAAATATTCTAGCTTTTTTCTTCTACTTCCTCTCCTGTCACCTTCTCGTTCGGCTTGTTTACTAACTGAATACGGAAGACTTTGGTTTAATTAGATGTAATTGTGATTGATCGGCGGCAAATTGATCGATTCTTTATCGGATTTTCACGTTATCTTTACCCCCCCCCCCTTTATCTGAAATACTATCGAAAAGGCTTGAACTCCGAGGTTGGGTCGCCTGCGTCGGTCTAGTGGCAGGTAGAGACGGGACCGGCCCACCGTTCGGTGAGCTCTCTCTCGCTCACTCATACTACAGTATGCTCTGAAACGAATTTACGAAATGTGCTGATCCAACTTTCAAACTTTAATAGTGGCTTAACTTAACAAGGAACAAGGACATTTTTGGGCCCGTGAGAACTTTTGCTCAGAATGGTCTCTAGAATCGATTTGTGCAAAACAAAGTACACCTTAGGTGTGGTCCACGCGCCAAAAGAAACGTGCGATGTCCTTTCCTTGAAATGAGTGTCACGCAATAATTTTGCGTTCGACGGCACGACACCCGTGACCGATCAATGATAATTTGAGCGCTGATCAAAACAGTAACCGAGTTGTTACAAAAGGGAACATTAGAGAACGGACGGAAAGAGGCAGGGCCATTTTAAAAGCATGCCCACAAAAATATAAAAAATCATAAGCTAGGACGATCTGATTGAAATATTTCAGTTGTTTCTTACTGGAATGTTTGGGCGCACTACGCACACGGGACGCAGATACACTATGGAAGACATATTACAAGATCTGGAATGTCAGGTGCCATTTATAAAAATAAAAATTAAAAAATTAAAAAAAAAAAAAAATTCACTAACAGTTTAACAGAAAACTACGCTTTCATATTC